>JAAGKR010001450.1:6586-107819 GCA_011419295.1 Clarias macrocephalus
ATTTCACCATATCATCTGTGTTCGCAAGCTCGAATTCCAGGTGATGCTGTTTCCTCTCCCAACTGGAGGCCTGCGACTCCAAATTGGATGCGACTAAACTAAAAAATGGCCCTAAAATAATGATAAAATATATATATATATAGGAGAAAAAAAATCACCTGGGATTCGAGCTTGCGAACACAGATGATATGGTGAAATATCATTTCATATTCATTTAGTTTCTTTCTATATACGTATATAGAAAGAAACTAAATGAATTAAGCAGCACAATGGCAAGCACTGTCACTTTGCACCTCCAAGACTGGGGGTTTAAATCTCATCTCTGGTCTCCTTGAGCTTAGTGGGTTTCCTTTATGTACTTTGGTTTCCTCCTATGTACAGTGGCATAGTGGTTAGAACTGTGGCCTTGCACCTCAATGGTCACCTTCATGTCTGTGTGTGTAGAGTTAACATGTTCTCTGGTGGGTTTAGCAGTATAGATAATAAACAAACAAATGAATAACATAAGGTAAAAATCCATATCTTTTACAGTTAACAAATCTATCACATTGTCAAATACTTAATTACATGCATTACAGTAATTTTCATTGCACCATGGAAAACTTATTTAAATCTTAATTTAGAGTCGGCCTACTGAGTTTAAATAATAAGGGAATCAATACATTGACAGCCTTACTAACTTTATTTCCCTTTTTTTTTTTACAGGATACGTTTGAATAAAATGTCAGTTTTATTTCAACACCTAAAAATACAATTTTCATTAATGTTCAAATTTTGGGTTAGGATTTGGCGTTTTATTAAGAAAAAAAAAAAAGTTTGGATGAATAACTGTGTGTTGGTTTGTTCGGAATGGCCAGGATAATCTTCCAGCAGATTGTTAATGTGCAGCTGAATTGTAATGCTTTGCTAGAAAATGCAAGATAACCGTTTGATGAATAGCCTGCTTTAATATGTCGCATAGGCACACTGACTCTCCTCCAGTTACAGCATCACAGGTCTAGAGAACCACACTGAATCTCAATAGGCAGCATATAAAAGCCTTGGAGTGTGAGCATTTAATATCATGGACTTATTCAGTGAAGTCATTGGTACATATTTGCCAATGCAGGTCAGGTTATTCACACCAATATGTGTTTGTGGGGGGGCAGAAAATCCTTTTTTGATTGGTGCATATGTGAACACCTAAGTGTAGCAGGGTTTTGCTGTCAACACTAAGACCAGTGAAGTGTTGGCTTTCTGTTGAAGTTTTATGATCACAATAAACGGTTGATTACAATGATTTAGTCTTCTGTTATTATTATTATTATTATTATTATTATTATTATTATTATTATTATTATTATTATCAAAAAACGGAAATGTTAATGTATGCCAGTTTGAGGCTGTTTAGAATGGATTTTCATCTATTAGGTTATAAATAACCATAACACAGTGGTGGAGAATTTGCATATTTATTGTTGTGTTTGAATAATAAAGTATGATTAAGTGTGATAATGTCAGCACGATGGCGTAGTAATTAGCACTGTGGGCTTGCACTTCCAGGGTCAGGGGTTTGAGTCCTGTCTGGGTCAATGTGTATATGTTCTTCGTGTGTTTCCTTTAGGTACTCTGGTTTCCTCTGAAAGACTTTCAGGTTAAACTAGCTAACTGGTTACTGGTTACTGTTTCCATCAAATACTAAACCTGGCAAACAGAAAAGTTAGACATGTTAAAAAAAAAAGAAACCATGAGATGTACAGCTTCTGTCAGGAAAAATATACCAGTCCACATGAAGATCACATCTTTATCAAGTGAAAGTCTACAGTGTGTTACACTGCTGTTCTGCATAATCACCTGACACAATAGTCACTGATAACTCGTATGCAGAAAGATGTCTGCCCTAGAAATTATCTTCAAAGCATTCTGTGAATTTTCCTCATGATATAACATTGATATAATTTTGCTTGGGTTATATTCACTTTTCTTATCTTAGCCCTAAGAGCCCATTTATACCAGTCACCCATGTCCAGTCACATTCATAAGTACTTGACTAGTGATACAATTTGAATAATTTTGCCTATGTACACCCCTCCAATGAATTTGAAATGAAGAAGTGAATATATGAATGAAATGTAGACTTTTAGCTGTAATTTCAAAACAAATTATTTGATTATTACCTGGACTCTCCTCTCTTAAGGTGCTTTTCCAGGTCTTTCTGCCTTCACTTTTGTTTTCAGTAAACGAAAGAAAACTCAGTTGACTTGATGAACATTCCATTGCTTTCCTTTAGAAGCTTGAGTCAAACTCTGTACTGACATATAATTTTTGCAGTTTTTAAACAAAATTTGAGTAAAACATATACAGTATCAGAATTCAGCCTGATACTTCTTCTACAATCTGTACTTTCTGCTTCACTACATTTCTTCACTACATTTATTGAACTTGCATTACATAAAAATATATGTCGCATTTGAAGCAGCAATATCGCCACCTGCTGGAATATTATACATATTTGTGTGATTTGCCTTTCCTCCATAGAATGCTCAATCATGTACGGAAGCAGCAGAAGTGTGGATGTACTTTTAGAAATGTAAATAGAATAGAAGTATACATTTAAATTGAGGACTTTTAATTTTATTTGGGTAATATTGTATCTGGAATATCTCTACTTTTACTCAGTACAGGAATAGTCTACTTTGTCCACCACTGGCAGCCACACATATCCATACCATAACACCAACATAGCTCCACTATTAATGACCGATAATACGGTATGCTTTGGCTCATTAACCCTTCCTTTCCATCTCCATACTCTTCTCTACCCATCCTTCAAGTCAATCATGTTTTTTTATTTGACAAATATCTTGGTTCAAACCTGGCAGACTTTTTAAAATGTTTTCTAGCAAAGACTTCTCTGGGCTTTCCGTTCTTGAGTGATATCAGTGGTTTGCATCTTGAGATTCACTCTTTTTAGTTATATTTATGAACGTGTCTCTTGATTGTAGACACAGTGATGTGCCTACGTCCTTGAGAGTGGTATTAACTTGGTTATATGTTTGTCTTAATATCCTTTGAACCCTACAAAATCAAACATAAATGGCATTCTCATCATCAGCACATTGAGTTTGGGTTCATACGAACTCACATAATGGAGATTTCCACAATGTTTTAACAAATTAAAAGCCCTCAAATACACATCCATCCGTCCAACCACATTGTGTTCCCCTTCTCCTTTTTGTTAAAATAAAGCATTCTATAAAGAAAAAGTTCAAATTCCTGTAGATATTAAACCTACCAACCCAATTGGATGGATGTCTTTTGAGGTTAATAGCTAATGAATAGACTTTACTGTTTAGACACATTTCGATGATAAGCACTGAACGTTAGCTCACACTCAGAGGTTGGTGGGAAACAGAAGGTCGAGTCTCCGTGGACTTGTGCAAGTCTGCCAAAATAAACCACTGCAAAATGCAGGCAAAGAGGAAATCAAACTGTCTGTCAAGTCATCGCCTTTGACACCCCCTGGCCTGTCTCCCAGGTTACTGTGCATTGTTTACTCATCCTGAAGGGGTCAAAGGTCATGAACACCACATTTATTTCCCTTTTTTCGTTCTCTCCTTCACTCTCCCCATAAGAGATGGAGAAACAAAGCAGGAGAGATGGGCTGGGGGAGACGGAACTAAAAAAAAAAAAAAACCCAGAAAGAGAGAGAAAGCGATCAGACTGGGAAGATAAGGGGAGAGGGAGGAGAAGGAGGAGGAGGATGGAGGAAAGGTGGTGGGGGGGCACGTTTCGGGGGACTGATGTGTGTATTCGACTTGAGGTCTGCCTCCTCTTATGCTAATACAGCCAATTTCCCCTTTTATTTCATTTCTGGAGCTGAAATCTGCGATCTCTGATAAGGTTGCCACAGCGACCGCCTATCGGGCGAGCGGATGCAAGTGATGGAGATGTGCATGCGTGTGTGCGCGCATACGGGAGCAGCAGGGATGAATAATTTAAAACGGCAGCAGCCCAGAGAGATAAGAGGCCCGGAGCCGGGACACACACACGCACGCACGCGCACACACACACACACACACACACACACACACACACACACACACACACACACACACACACACACACACACACACACACATACATACACACACATATATACACACACAGTCTTCCCAAGCTTCATCTGACAACGACAGGTGACCCCACAAGGTCGAGGTGGATGGAAAGGGAAGGATGAAGGGATTGCGGAAAAAAGATATACAGAGAGGGAGGGTCCCTCCTGAGAGCAAAGGATTTACTCATTTATCTGTTTCTTTTATACAAAGGAGAGAATGAGAAAAAAGAGGGAGAAAGATTGGAAGAGAGGCAGACAGGGAGAATTTCATGGATTGAATACTGATTTGTATATTTCAGTTTTGTTGTGACATGGCTTTCAATTACATGGTTATTATTATTAGCATAATTATTATTGGTAGTAGTAGTAATAGTAGGGGCAAGGGTAGCTCAGTGGTTAAAATGTTAACCAATAAGAAGGTCATGGGTTCAAACCCAAGCACCATCAGGCTACTGCTGTTTGGCCCCTGAGGAAGGCCCTTAATCCTCAACTGCTCAAAATGAAATAAATGTAAATTGCCTAGGAAAAGGGCATCTGCCAAACCTAGTGTAATAGTAGTAGTGGTAGAAGATAAAAAAGTAAGAGCAGAAAAATTAGTAATAGTATATTAATAATAACAATGTAATAATTATTAGACAATTGTGGCAAAGATCAATATTGTTTAACAGCAATACTATTTTAAAAAATAAATAAACAACTTTATAATTACTATCAAGGTTTTGTAAAAAATAATAATTTGCTTTTAACTTGAAGGATCCAGAAACTGCTTACCTTCTGGAACTTGTGCACTGAATGAAATGGAGAAAAATACTTTTAGGGCACATATTTGCAATAAATAATGCAATAAATAAATAAATAAATGTGGCAGTATGGTGGCTTAGTGGTTAGCACTGTCGCCTTGCACCCCCAGGTCCTGGGTTCGATTCCGATGTTGGGTCTGAGTGCATGGAGATTGAATGTTTTCCCCGTTTTCCGGTTTCCTCCCACAGTAAAAAGACATGCAGATTAGGTTAGTTGGTGTTTCTGAATTTCCCTTAGTGTGTAGATCCATGTGTAAATGTTGACAGGAAGCCCTAACACGGTCGTACAAATAGGAATCATCCTCGCAAATCACCATTGGCATCTGCAGACTACAGAGGTTCCTAGATGGATGGATGGAAATAAATGCTCTTAATAAAGAAATAAAATCTAAAAGACATTAAATAAAAAAATAAATATATAAACATAACATAAATAGAAACATATATACATAGATACAAATACTTATTTCACTAAGACTATTGTACAAAAGGTTTGGAATTTAAGGCTAAAAGGCTTTCAGAACATGAAAGGATCCACTTGTTTGATTTTTTTTTTTAGAAAAAGAATGTTATAGTATAGATTGTTCCCCCCCTTCTTTGCCCAATATGGGCAGTGTTGTAAGGTTTATAAATCACTGAGTTTATGTTCCCTGACTTCAAAGACAATTGTGACAAGTTTGCACACATGTTTTCATGCTTTTAATTCATGTTTAATTTCTATAACTCTTGTTCTGTAACACACTTTTTATGACCTTGAAGTCAAAACTAGCAGCATCACACATTCGCCGTCTCATACCTGCCACACACCGTCAAAGCAAGAGTTCACTGTTCTGGCTGAACGCTCATAACACGCAAATACGTTTACTCACGCTAACTGAAGCGTCTCAAGTGTGTGCGGCCGTTGTGTGGGAGTCATGCAGGCTCGTTCTCTGCTGTCTCCGGCCTGTCTGCGGCACCACACAGTTGGCATTCTTTAGAAATACTGCATCACAAACACACCTTTGCCAGGTCATGTGCAGGTGAGCGGTTCATCTGAAGGTGGGCGAGGCCCCCACCCACACCTGCTTCTCCGGCCAATCATGAACCAGCCACACAAGGTGAATGGCAGCTGCCCGTATCTATGATTCCTGCTTAAGCGTGACTAGATTGTCCTCACTGGCGCCAGGCAGACTGTGTGTGTTTGTGCATGTGTGTGTATACTTCTTATACTTCCTTATTTCTAGTTTTTTAATCATATCCTCATTACTTTCTTTTTTTCTTTCTTTCTTTGTGTGTATTATACTCACTAGAAAATGGTTGTGAATGTTAGAGACAGACTGCTAGAGATTGTGCTTGGGTATGGGGTCAAGGGTGATGTGGGATGTTAGGAATCAGAATCTGTTTGTGTTTGTGTGTGCTCTAAGGTCCACCATTATGCAGCAAATCTCAAAGATTCCTAAACTAGAGATTGCCATCATATGCGTTATGTTGTGTCTGCTCATGCCGTCCGTAGCATTCCACAGTCTTTGCTGTCACCACAAGTACAGACACACATTTATATAACCCTGAATTTGTTGCAAGCAAGTTTATTTGTTTCATCCTTTCTTTCGATATGTTTACCAGACTGTAACCAACATGCAGTACTGGCCACGAACACATGGTGGCAATAGACGCATTTGAAACTGCGACTTAACAACAGGAAGCATTTTCATGGTAAAACACACACACACACACACACACACACACACACACACAAAGTCCCCCCACCACCACCACAAACAGATACTACCGATAAGTGAGGCAATACAAAAATAGTCCTATTGAAAATAATAAGAACAAGATAAATCTCTGAAGCGATATTAAGGTTGATACCGGCGTCGTACTTACTTCCTCCAAGTCTGTGTGTAATCGCAGGCAAACAAGCAAAGCTGAGCAGAGGAATGATGGGATATCCTCCTTCCCTCTTTACTATATCTGATCTCGTATCTTTGTATCGTGCAAAAATGAAATATACATTCACTTTATCTTCCAAATGTTCTAGGTTTTGGCTTGTACATGTTTTTTTTTTTTTAATCTTTCCCACACTGGCAAAATCACTGAATAATTTTCAATAAAAATGTTTCCTTTTGCTTATAATAACATATTTAGATATCTTTTAAAATAACATCCAATGAAAATTCTTTAAACAGTGCCTTACCTGTAAAAACATAGAAACAATACCTCTTTTATAATATACTGACCTTTCATTTTATTTGTTACTAGCTCACAATATATGGTATAATATTATAGTAAGTTTGTAGTACATAAACATAATAAGTAATATAAACATAATAACATTAGTACATAAACATAATGTTAGACATAGATAGATAGATAGATAGATAGATAGATAGATAGATAGATAGATAGATAGATAGATAGATAGATATGTGATGAGGTAAATAAGTAAATACATGTATCCAGTGCAACAGGGGACTGTGGAAATAGTGGGTATTTTCTGACAAGTGTCATGTTAGCTTTAGGTGTGTATGAAGCACTTCCTGCATCGCACCTCGCTGCACCGATGCTGAATTCATCACCATGTAGGATTGGACACCATATACATTTTAACGCTTTACTCCAAAACTGTAAGACATTTCCTTTTCTTACATTAATTGCACATACATCCATGAAGTATATGCATTCAAATTATAGTGAAATATTTCTTATATTTGCATTTATTATTGAAAATATAACACTGGCTTGCTAAATTGTTTGATGCTAGAACAAATACTTTAGTTTATTTGTTTAGTAGCAAACAGTATGAAACAGATACATCATATATGCTGCGAAATCATCACAGAACTACAAAATAATGTACAGATGTTCATATTTATATGAACTGTCGCATTAATACAGGGGTTTGTGTCATTGCTAAATATGTGTTCACAGATAGCAACAAGGACAAGACATTTTCAAGCTGTAATATAGTACAGTAATTTTGTATGAAGTGAGATGTAAAAATGAAAAAAAAAAAGAGTTTAATTAAATAAGAGGGGGGAATAGATGCTATCCACAAGCATGTAAAAGTGTGTTTATTTTATTTATTTATTTTTTGATAAACAAGAATTTACATGATTTAAAAATATTTACAATAAAAAACATTATTCTTTGAAATTTACCAAGGTAATTCCATTAATTCAAGCTGTTTTCTGCCATTTGAATGACAAAAATACCCAGTCACAAGGAGGCCCGTTTTTATGGTGGATTAAGCATTTGACATTTCTCAGAACCCCACATGAAGACAAATATAGAACGATGTCTATGAATCAATTTAGACTGGGAATAAAATTGCAGTAAATATTTCTTTCCTTCTATAATGAGGAGTATTTAATGAAATTATTTACTTAAAAAATTGTAATAATTAATAAAACTGCTGAAATATGATATTAGCAAAGGCCCGGATTTTCCATCTAACACTCATTTCAGCGCATTCATGCATTATTATATTTGTTTGTAATAATTATTACATTCTGCAATCGTTTTTTATCAGACCGTATAGTGTGAAAGGCAATTGTGGAGATGCAATTAAATCAGATGTTAATTAAATCTGATCTTGTTTTGTACATTAATTAAGTGGCGGGTTTTAATCTAGTGTATCCACGCACAGTGAGGTGCGATAGCAAGGGAAGGGACTCAGCTCATTTCATGCTCATAAATGCGGCTTTTATTTCGTTCAGAGCTCCAGTAGAGCAAGAAAAGCTCAGTGCAACTCTTTCACACACACACACACACACACACACACACACACACACACACACACACACACACACACACACACACACACACACACACACACACACACATGCATAGACACATCACATGCTCATTAGAGCCTGATTCGGTGAGGGGTCATGTATCATCGGTTATGATTAATGTCTGGATTTATTGCTGAATTTCAAGTAAAGACCAAAATATACTTTTTTTTTTTTTTTTTTTGTATTTTAAAGGATTTGATGAAATATAATACTAGTTGCTATTTGCATTATTATAACAAATCTTATTTTTGCATTTCTAATCCTGGAAAAAAAAATGAGTTCTCCTTTTCAGCGTTCGTCTTTATAAGTGACAGAGATTCATTCATTATGCTTATTTCAGCTCTAAAGGTTATCTGATCAGATGTGGGAGTAGTTCCTGGTAGCAAGAAAGACACAAAAGATAAATGTGAAAATTTTCCCCTGCGGTCAGCAGTAGCATACACACACATACACACACGCACCCTCTCACACACACACAAACACACATACACCCACACATGCATATCCACATGTAAGGGTGAAGAAGACCATAAAGACTGAGAAAGCAGAAAGCTGTGCATCAGCACATTAGGCTCATTAGCACTCTCATTTAATGCTGTTAAAATGTTGATCATCATGGGCCTAGGATGGAAAGGGAAAAATATGGCAGGTGTGTGTGTGTGTGTGTGTGTGTGTGTGTGTGTGTGTGTGTGTGTGTGTGTGTGTGTGTGTGTGTGTGTGTGTGTGAAAACTGTTGGCATTAGAGTATTTTAAATTACAGTTCAATCAGAGGAGTAGAGGAGCAGTGGAAGAGGCGTGGGGAGGGAGGGGGCGTCCTCTCTGATCCTCTCTCTGCACGCTTAGTTAATATTTCACTGGATGAGAATACGGCGGCGAGGGTGCATTTCACTCCCTGAATGAGAAGCAATCTCGCTCAGCCGACTCCGACAATAATTAGAATGGAGATTAAATAAAAATAATTAGAAAAAGTTCATCTAGTTGTGATGTATTAATTATTCGGCAGCGCTTTATTCCGAGTCTAATTATCTGCTTCAGTGAAAATGCCGAGATTTTGTGTGACTCATAAAAATTACATTCATGTAATTATGTCAGCAATTTGGGGGGAAGTCAACTAAGCAACACGTCAGCTTTCCTTTTCTTTCTTCCTTTCTTCACCCCCCACCCCCTGTATAAAGAAGTAAGTAACTTCCAACTACTTATAAGGAAGTTATAAGTTAATACAGTCCGCTTTCAAGTGTGTTGAAGGAAATAATGATAGTACTGTATGAGGTGAGATTATTTACAAGGAAACAGCGAAGCATTCTGAGCATCCACTCAGATTTCTCTCTCTGCCCTGAACACTTGTACCTCCACGACACGACGACTTCCGTTTATTCTCAGTCTGCATTTGATCATTTGCATACAAATTGTAAAAAAAAAAAAAAAAAAAATGTTTATTGTGATCTCATACATAAAAAAGACAGACTTCATGAAGGAGCACAGCGGCACAGCCCTGATACATACATGTGAAAATGAAAAATAAGCGAAGGACTAGGCCATGGTGTGGGGGGAAAAAAGATTGAATGTGAAGAGGTTTATCATTGCTACCGGATGTGTAGAGTAGCAGTACATGGTTGATGAAGGAGCAGAGATGGACTGATTACACTTCTCCATCTGTCTCTAAGAACTGAGTCTTAAAAAAAAAAAAAAAAAAAAACCTCTCTCAATCCCTTACTATTTCAAGAACATATTGTGTTCATGCGTAATTGCAAGGAAAAAGGCATGTACAGTAGTACTCAGCTTAACACTATATAACAGAATGTTCAGCAAACTAAATGTGAGGTCTGTTATGATGTTCCTAAATAACATTCTATAATATACTTTTTTATTTTTTATTTTTTAATGGTGTAGGATTCCTTTTTTTTAATTTTACTATTACTGTATTTTAGAAAATGCAGTTTAATGCTTTTAATGCTTTTACAATCTGATGATGTACCTGAACTCACAAAAAAAGTGCTCATATGATCACCACACAGTCATATCAGTAAATACATACTGTATTAGTGTATCACTGACAAAAGAGATGTGTAAACTGATTTATCCTGTTTTCTGTTTGAATAAATATTTTACAGTCTAATCAGTCACTTTTATTCGGGTGAAAAATCACATTTGACAACTTCATTGGGATTTGTATATTATTATTATTATTATTATTATTATTATTATTATTATTATTATTATTATTATTATTATTATTATTGCTGTTGGTTGTTTTTATTGTAGTTTTGCACATTTTATATGGAAATAAATGAGCCTTTATCTTTTATCTAAATAATTTTAACATACACATTTTGGAAACAATATTACCATAGACCGATGCACCCCATGAAATACCTAAAATTATTAGGGTTAGGATCAATTTCAAGTTTTTTTTTTCTTTTCAATTTCAAGACTTGTTCTTTTTTCTTACTTTTGTTAAAAATAAATATTTTCATTATATGTACCAGAAAAAGGTTAATAAAGTTAGAGTCTAGGGTAAAAATATTTAATGTTTAGGATAATAATATTTACATATTTATAATATTGTACTTAATTTACAATATTGTATTTAAAATAATATTTAATTACAAAGAAAAAAAAGCCAAAAAGTTACCAAACGTGTTTCTTTGGTGTATATGATATATGCTAATATCACTGACTTTGATTTGCAACATACAAATGAGAATAAAAAAAAAGCAAAGCAAAAAAATTTATCAATTCTTGGAACTCTTGAAATTTTGACATTTCGAATTTCCAAGTACTTCAAAGAGCGTTCTATAAAGGGTTAAGCCCATTTGCCACCAAGACGTTTTGCACCCGTAGTAGACATATACTTTGCTTGCAGTTTTTTTTTTAACATGTTCGCATTGCTAGCATATCTTATTATCAGATACAGGGAGCTAAGACAGCAAAAATGAAGCACACTAGTGTATTTAAAATTATACACTGCGTTTTGATACTCTAATAAGCCTAATCATAAGAAAAGATATTCCAATCTTAATGATATACTTTACAAAAATTGTGTGTACCTCTCGTGTTAAAGAATTATGCAAATCCTGTACTTTAAGGTCGATCATATCTATGCTCGGCAATCATAACGCAAGTAGTGTGACATTACTGGGAATGTAACTGACATCAGACAAGATCTGATCAGTCTGAACTCCAACCACAAAATATCCACAAAAAGGAAGCAAACACTCTCGACTGATCCATGTCAATTCTGCTTCTTGGGTGTATAATTAACATTATTAACATTACAGTTAATGCATTAACCTCTTAAACAAGCACATATAGGTGCGTCTGGACTTTTGTGGACAGTTATGTAATGGTGCAATGGTTGTAGCCTCTTGAACACATTTTTCATTCTCACTGCTACATTCCTGTCATGTTAGTTTAAAAATTTATTTCTTGCATTATTCATAGCAGTTACTGAACAATATGCTGTAAAATTAATAATTCAATAATAAACTTTAAAGCTTAATAATGTCAGAAGTCCCAGGTAAGATATTGCAACATACTGTATGCACTAAAGCCAAACATCCTACTTTAATCATGTATTCTCTTTAACTTTCACTCATGCACTTACTGTAGGAATGAAAAGTGTCTCCTAAAATCTTTATGTTGTCTCATAAGAAGGCCGAAAAGTCCTAAAAAGAATTATTACAGCATGAACTAATCTAGTATAAATGTTAATAAAAAATATAAAATTGCATGATGTGTAACTGGATTAGAATTAATAAAAATATGAAGCAATTAAAAACATAAAAAAAAGAAAACAAGTCAATTACATAATACACATAATGACTATGAGTCATTATAAAATCAATGAAGTTATTTTGTATTTTTTATGTAAATGTTTATTTATACTTTTATATTTCATTTATGTTTATTCAAGCAATCAAAAATAATACCAAAATATTATAAGTAAATGGGCAATAAAGGATATTGTTCATATTTTCTTTTCCTATTTTCTGCTAATGACCAAAACACAGCGGAATCATAGCTGACATCAAAGCGGTAGTAGTTTATCTTTGATACAATCATAATCATTTATGAAAATGTAGAGAAACTTGCATTAACTTCCGCTCCACAGTCACCAGAAAAATAATGCATTGTAAAACCAAAACCGAACATAAAATAGAGATAATGTATTGTATAGTTCAGTACTGTACATGACATTACACTTGTATATTATGTGAATGCTCTCTCTCCCAAAACCTACCATATATAATCATATTCATCTGTATGAGGGCCAAAAGAACACAGATCAGCTATAACATCAACACCACCACCAGATGAAGTGAAAAACATTGAACAACATTGATCACCAATTATATACTAGCAAACTGGTGACAGTATCATGGGTCCCCAAGCCCCATCTACATCTGCTAAATCACCCTGGTGCAGGACACTACATCACACCCCCAGAGGTCTTGTAGAGCCATGACCCAGCAGCACAAGGGCAATCCAAATCTAGGTAATTTTAATGTTAATAGTTTTAATATTATGTCTAATCTGTGCATTTTGTACAGACAAAAGAGAAAAAATATATGCTATCATACACAGACATCTAGAAGACAACCGTGAGGTCTTATGCACCTAATGACCCCGATAAACGCTGCATAAGCGTTGCTCTGTTGTGTACCTGTAATGTAATGTATCTCAAGGGACATAAGCAAAAAAGAAAAAAACGACATGGTGTGTCAATATATTTAGAGATAATTATTTGCAGAATAAATACAAATATGAAGATTTATTGGAAATAGTGTATGTTCCAGTTCCTTCACATCTAAAATAAAACTAGCGCAGCTTATGAACCAAGACTTATCATGTTTTAATCAACGCCTGCAACGATGCAAAGTGATTACAACATTACAAATAAACCACGAAAGAGGAAATGCGCATTTTCTTTCTCCATTAGCTACCAGCAAGCTTCGTCATCAATCCATATGACTCTTGTGCATTTAAAAACACAGCGGTGCATAACCTACACAAAACCCTTTATTATTTTTTTTAATAGAAACAAATACAGTACGATAAAAAAAATACTTATTGGATGCCTATGCTTGTTAGAAAGCTAGATTCAGAGCTCTGACTAGACACAATACTGACCTTAAAATGATATAGTAGGAGCAGCACAGTGGCTTAGTGGTTAGCATTGTTGCCGCACAATCAGGGTTTGGGGGTTCGAATCTCACCTCTGTTCTCCGGTTTCCTCCTCCAGTCCAAAAGATCTGTGGTCTGATTTGATTGGCATTTCCATATTGTGAGTGTGTGTACCATTCCTTACACTCTAAGCTCCCTGGGATAGGCTTCAAGGCCCCATGACCTGTACCCAGGATAAGGGGTACATGTACTGTATAGGATGGATGAGCATATACAGTACTTCTCAATCAACCAAAAAATAAAAAAAATAAAAAAAAAATGTGATGTAGGTAGGTTGTAGTGAATGTAGTAAAAGTTGTAGGTAGTAAAATGTAGTTTGATGTAGTAAGACAGGATATTTCAGATCAGAAGTCATGCTTCATACTTTTTCATGCATGCCTGTAAGATCTTTTGAACTGCTAATTAATGCAAAGTAAATTGTATAACTTCAAATGATAAATGAGAACCAAGAAATTCTCTTTGTATTTGCTGTGCATTTTGTACAGATTCTTTCTTTTTTTCCAATACTTCTAACATTTTAGAAGTATATTATTTCTTGGAAAATCTGAAAAAAAAAATTTCCATAGAAACATAGTAGAAATGAAAGTCTGTAGGTTTTTGAAGGGTGGTAATAGTTGTGTGCTGAGCTGTTTATTAACTTCACTTCTACCTGCTTGAACAGAACATTTCTCCAATCCCATCAGCTTTCACAGAAAGTTTAACCAATTCAACCCCCTGCCTTTCTACTTGCCTCCGTAGAAAGTTTGATCATACTGTACCTGCTTCCTCTCTCAGAAAGTTTAATCAATTCGCACAGCTCCCAAAGAATCTCACAGCTGTCTGTGATATTTCTCAACAATTGTATTCTTTTTATTTCCACAAATATAACGAATTAGTCATTTAAACAAAATAATATGTTTGCAGTAACTTCAAGTACAGCACTCAGTGGACTCCTATATTAATAAACATTGCCTGTCTTTGGACTTTCAAGTTTCTTATCTGATCGCAGCCCGTATGAGAGTGTAAACTGTCCACTGCAACTTTTTTTGTTGAGATTTACAGGCTCTCATTAGCAATGACCACATATTTTTATGTTTCATAGAGGAATCTTCTGGTAATCATTGACTTGTCCAAAAAGGTTGAGCTTGAGCCAGGGCAATGCTGTTAAAGGGATAGTGCTGTTCACTTACTAGCTACTTTATTATATACACTATTACTGTAAGTACTAGGTGGAATCCCTTTTTCCTTCAGAATTTCCTCAATTCTTCACAGCATGGATTTAACAAGGTGCTGGAAACATGTCCATATTGATATGATAACATCATGCAGTGTGCTAAAGATTTGTTGTATTGCATGTCACCCATTCCACCGCATGCCAACGGGACCCTAGTGGATTGGGATCTGGTGACTGTACAGTTTGGTGAGCCAATGCTAATTGTAGCCTCTGTTTTCTGTCCTTAGGTAAAAAGGAGTTGCATCCAGTCTGGTCTTCTGCTGCAGTAACCCATCTGCTTAAAGTGTGATGCATTAAGAGATGCTCTTCAGCTTACCTTGGTTGTAACAAAATGTTATTTGAGTTGCTTTTGCTTTTCTATCAGCTTGAACCAGTCTGGCCATTTTCCTCCGACCTCTAGCACCAACAAGGCATTTTTACTGAAATAACGAGTTCTCACTGGATATTTTCCCTTTCCCAGACCATTCTTTGTAAACCCTAGAGATGTTTGCGTATAAAAGTCCTACTGTAGTAGATCAGCAGTTTCAGAAATACTAAGATCAGAGTGGCTGGTACTAACAAACGTCACATGTTAAAATCACTTTGATCACATTTCATCCCCATTCTGATGCTTGGTTTGAATCATCCTGACATTATTTAATTGGCTGATTAGATGTTTGTGTTAATGAGCAGTTGAACTGCTGTACATAATAAATTAGCTGGTGAGTGTTTATATATTAAATGGAAATTGATTATTTACTTGTTATTTACTTGTTTGTTTGTTTGTTTGTTTCTTGTTTATTTTAGTTTGTAATTTAAGTGCATTTTAGAACTGAGAAAGATAAAAAGATATGAAGCTGTATACTAGGTGTTAACCTCCATGTTGTAAACACACGCAAACCATAGTAGCTAGGAAAAGGACCATAACATTTCAAACTCAATCCTTATCCTGTTTGGAGTATGAATGACTGCATGTTAATGTCAACCACTTTATAACATACCTAATCTGAAGCATATGCACCACTTCCTAAAAAACACAACCTCAGTCATTCTCCTTCTTCCACACACACACACACACACCTTGCCTTCCACTCTGCCAAAAATAGCACAGCCATATTGATTGCAATCAAAATGCACTGTAATGAAAAACTTTACTGAAATATTTCCAGATCTTAAGGTTTAATCATTCTATTGTTAAGCTGCATGTTTTACAGTGTGTATCAGAAAAAACAAACAGGCATATCACTGCATAAAAGAGATTTGAAGTAAAGGAAGTAAAGAAACTATAGGAAAGATGCGAGGTTCATGTTTTCTCAAATAGCTAAAGCTAACGTTAGCTGATCGAAACATGGCCGTATCGATTCCTGACCCTGGAAGGCTGGAAGTTAACTCCACCAGATTTGAGAAGTCTTCCCCGAGAGGACGTTAATTTACTAATGCATTTTTCAGGGTGTCCCGTGGGGCGACTGGTGTGCACAGAGATCCTCCCATGGGACGCCGTGGTCATTCTCATAACACAAGCCAGGCGCCAATCACAGGACAGGAAAAGGGGACGATGCCAGAATAAACATGCCTGTCGATGGTATCACGGAGGCTGTGTCTCAAATGCAGTTCTTCAAAAGACCCTTCTAAAGTTAATATGGGCACTTATTAGGCATTAGAGTTAAGTCTCAAAGAGTCAGCAGGATTTTTTTAAACAATGCAAATCAGTAACGAGGGAAAGAAGATGAAGGTGGAACATACCAGAGTAAAAAAAAAGAAAAAAAAAACTTGGCAACATGTTTGCACTATAGCTGAATCTCAAATATAATTATTTAAATGAATCTTCTGAAATCATTATGGCTGCTCATTATGGGTGTGGTTTCAGTCAAAAAGAGCTGTACAGTAAGTCAGTAATGCTTATAAATACTAAAAGTCAATCACAAATCAGGAAAGAGGGTGGGGCCAAAGTAAAAAAAAATTCAGTTCTTTGAATAGCTAGATCATTACTATTGTTCATTAGGGGTTAAATGTCTAGCAAAGAAGGAGTTTCTTTTTTATTTAATTTTTATTAGACATGTTACAGTCATTGATAAACATATTATTTTTTTCATGGCAGGCCAGTTTGTTTTAAGCCTTTGTTTAGCTTGGTTTTTGCAAAGACAAGGGAATCAATAAATAGAACGTGTATTGAGTTTTAACATAATTATTATTGATGGGCTTTTGTTTAACGTATACTGTAAGCATCTCTCTATAAACATCTGTCGATCTGAGTTACAGAACATTTTTCGGAATTTAACAGTTCAACTAATATGGATTTTATTTATTATAGTTATATGGTTTATATAGTTTATCTATGTTATTTTGCACTTTTTAATATATGTGATTGTGTGCAATAGACGCAGAACCTCAACCATAAGGGGAGTGTAAGCCGATGTTTCTTCCAAAGTCTAAGGTCAAGTGGATTTTTCATTCATTCATTAAATCATCTTTGGTTTGCACTTTACCCTGGTCAGTGTCACGGTGGACCTTTTCTCAGTAAACACTAAGTGTAAGACATGGAATACACTCTGGAGGGTATGCCAGTCCCTTGCAGGGCGCTATGTACAGTATACATCTTTACACCCAGGGCAATTTAGTCTAGTCAATCCACCTATTGACATGTTTTCGGAGGTGGAAGGAACTGCAGAACCTGAAGCAAATTTTAATGTACAAGGGGAGACCATGCGAATCCGCAGTCTGTACAGTAGCCTGCACTATGAATTAACCAGTTGACCAGAAAGTTTTTGTGTGTATCTTGTTGAATAGGAGTAACATATTAATACGCTAAAAGTAAATACTGTAAATAAAATCCATCCCCACTAGGGGAATTGTAATACATTTTAAAATATGTGAACATATTCTAGTGACAGGATCATTCACAACCAAGGCTCATCTGTGCCTGCTGAGACCAAAGGCTTGCCTGTCCGGTCCAGTCAATGTAGCACAAATTACTAAATAAATAAATATATTAATTTATTTATTTAATGCTGGTCACAATAGAAAGGAATCAGAACACCCAGTGCATCACGGATTGCTGCATATGGAGCTTTGAAGGCAAAGAGTTCAAGGTTGTCGACGCAGCCTCCAAATTCCGCGGATCTCAATCCAACCAAGCATCCATGGAATGCCTCGGACAAACATGTCCAATCCATGGAGAGCCTGACCCGTAACCCACAACACCAAAAGGAACTGCTACTTATGCCCCTTTGCCAGACACCACAGCACATCATGAAAGGTCTAGCGAAGTTATGGCCTCAGGAGCCAGAGCTGCTCCAGCAGCTAAAGGAGATTATACACAATACTGGACTTAATGTTTTGCATTGTAACGTTGTGGCTGATTGGTGTATGTTCTCTCTATCTGTATAATGGTATAAGTAGAAGAGGGGAAAAAGAACAATATGGAACAAAAAAATTATGAATTCTATTTTTAACCTTATAAAATAGATATTTACAACCTTATAAAAATATCATGTCCATTACTTATCAAGGATATGTCTGTCAGAGTTCCTGAAAGTTCATTTCGGATATCTTTCGGTACTCAAAGGGAATGCACATGATAAATTTTTACATAAATAAAAACAATTCCTGGCAACATCCAATCCCCCACTCCAACAAGATGACCTGAACTCCTAACCCAGAACTAAATTAACACATTACAGGGGGCAAAGGTTAGTCCAGCTTCCTGTCTGGGCAAAGAGGCCAGTCTGGCTGCTACTCTTAGCTTACTGTAAGACTACAAGTGACCTACGTAGCTAAGGGCCAGAATGGTGAGAGGAGAGTCTCTACTGTTTAGGATGTCTAATTCTCAAGCCTGGTGTATAAATACACCCTGAATTATAATCAAACAAAAACATACACATTTTTCTGCATTGACACAACCCCCTAGTGAGCACGACCTCTAAAAGCTTCCTCTCTACTGAAAGTCTGTAAACAGTTCCTCCTTCTTTCAGCATAAATCAACTCGACCCTGTCTCCATCATTTCTTTTAAGGAAAAAGGAGGAGAGGTTGGTAATGGATATACTGTATTACAGTTCAAACTCTTTCCCTGTCACTGCAGGCTAAAACAGAAAAGAAGCAGGAGTTGTGTTTGGATAGAGGCCTGTGCAGGAGAAAGTGATACTCACTGACTGATATTTACAGAAGCCATTTTGCTTTATTTACACTAATGGGCCAGGGAATGGTGCATTAGAGGTGCTTTCATGTCCGGAGCGAAGGTGTCACTTGGACTATGTGAGAGCCTGTGTGCGGTAGTCATTAACACGTTGCTCTGTCTCGTTTAGCCTCGGGCGCTATTCCACATTAAGACGCTGCTTAGACATTTTCCCTTTTTAAGCCTTTTAGGAAATGCAAGTTGACCTCACTTTTCCAGCATGTATTTCGCTAAGGCACTCATCCAAGGACTTAAAATTATATACGTACAGTACACACACACACACACACACACACACACACACACACACACACACACACACACACACACACACACACACACACACACACACACACACACACACACACACACACACACACATGCACACACACACACACACACACACATGCACACACACACACACACATGCACACACGGGTTCTTTTTGATTTTACTTTTCAGAGATGTTTGAAAATTATGGTGAAAGGTGGATATTCTAAAATGTTCCTGGAATCATACACTTCAGCGTGCTGTCCTAGATAATTGATAATGCATGAATCAAAAGTATCAAACTAAAGGTTTGGGAAGTAGCATGGCTGTAAATGGTGTTTAGTTTAACATAATTGATATTTAATTTGGTTTAGCAACTGATAAGCAAAGTAGTATTGATAAATGCCTTAACCCACACATAATATTGATGTGTACTATTTTAATCAATACTGTTTTAATCAATCATCTTGTATTCCTTGTAGATAGATTTGAAGGACAGTTGACAAAAAGTTACAGACTGCTAAATTATCTGTGAAATCATTTTATTCTGTGAGAAATCATTCTAGGAAAGCTATTTTTAAAAATAATTTGAACTCTGCCTATGATACTTTGTAGGATGGTCATGAGTCATTGTAAGAACTCTAATAATAACTCAGTAAACAGCTAAAAACGTGCTCTAAATACTCCTTTATGTTTGTAATGCAAATGTTCCCTGATTTTCATTCACTATTCAGTCCTGTGTGATGTACAGGACAAAATTAAGAACAAATACTAACTTGTGACATAATAAAGACCTGTGACATTTAAAATGTCATCACTGTCTACTTCAGAGAAAATGATAAATTGGAAAAGGCCTTTGGTTTATAAAAGTTAAACTTAGTGTTAAACTTAGTTCCAGGTTGTTTGGGGAAATGCAAACACACAGACTTACCGAATATGTATAGTTTACAAAAATTAAAGGCAGAATTTAGCGGGCAACAGGGGAATATTAAAAGTCTGATTATGAGTCTGTATAAAAAGGTTAATTAACCTGTAATAGTGGGGATACATAGGCAAATAGTGAAAAACATATTGTTAAGTTAAGTACAGTATATACAGTTAAGTATATATTTAGAATTTAGTTTCAATATAGGTCTAGTTTTCTGATATGTTACTTTAATGTAGTTATAATACTATACAAATTAACAAATTACATTAATGAATACTTTTTTTCTTTTTTTACAATATGCACAGTTTTTTTTCTGAAAGTCCAAAAGCTTTCAAATTTAAAGTGTTCAAGTTTTGTAGAATAGAGTGCAGTATTTTGTTTAAATAAGTAGCTACTGTACACCTTTGATGTAGCAGTTTTTGGACAAAGGCCTACAGCTATTGTTTTGATGAAGATGCAGTTTTTATGTGGAAACCTTTAATGTAGCTGCAGTTTTGATGTAGATACAGTCTTGGAAGGCTGACTTTAATGTAGTTACAGTTTTGATGTAGATGCAGGTTTTGGATGGTTAACTTTAGTCTAGCTAACATTTTGATGTAGGTACAGTTTTTGATGGCTAAAGTAGCTACAGCTTTGAGCTTTGTAAATGCAGGTTTTGGTTAGCTAACTTTAATCTAGCTAAGGTTTTGATGTAGTTACAGTTTTCAGATTAAAAACTGTTTAACAAAGCTGACATTTTGATGTAGGTACAGGTTTTGATTGGTTAACTTTAAACTATCAAGTTTGATGAATGGACAGTTTTTGTATATACCACTTTAACATACAATATTATAGTTTTTGGACTGATGATGTTCATATAGATTATAGATATTTTTTTCTTGATTAAATATTATTTTAATATTTAAGAGCAATTGTAATGTCAATTCATAAAATATGTTTTAAATGTGTTAGATTTTTTTTATCTGAGCTAAAAAAGTATATCTTTTTTTTATTTATCTGAGCTACTGTAAGTATGTCACAGTAATGTTATGAATTACAGTTATTTTCACCAAAACTACATGATATACTTCTTTACTATAAGAAATTTCATTAAAAAAAAAGTCCCAAATGTGTTGCCATGTCACTATGGGCAACACTGACACATGTTGCACTATAAAAGTAAATTAAAATTGGTGCTATGTAATATGTGGATTGTATCCAGAAGAAGCACAGTCAGTGGACTTATAGCTCGATTACGAAGGAAGTATTCATACAGACTCAGAGTAAGTGTGAGGAAAACCCCGACTGAGTGAGGGGAAGAGCGGCAGACGAAAGGGATAAGAGTTAAAGACGGATCAGCATAAAGAGAGTCAAGTGAGTAGGACAGAAAAAGGAAAAGCTGCTGAGAAGGAAAGTGGCCCTTGTCAATTATTCATCAATTGCCTTTGATCAGAGGCAGCTATGTTTTAGTCCAAAATGCATGGGGTATTTAAAAAAAGAGAGAGAAAGACAGAGAGAGAAAGACAGAGAGAGAGAGAGAGAGAGAGAGAGAGAGAGAGAGAGAGAGAGAGAGACTGATGGTATTTGCCTTCTTTAATCGATTATCCAAAGTTTCAAGGGTAGGTTTGTGCAACTTTATACAAATGTGTGTGTGTGTGTGTGTGTGTGTGTGTGTGTGTGTGTGTGTGTGTGTGTGTGTGTGTGTGTGTGTGTGTGTGTGTGTGTGTGTGTGTGTGTGTGTGTGTGTGTGTGTTTATGGCTTTTCATTAGCACTAGCTAAATCCACCAGGGAAATCTTAACCGTACTGAAGTCTTTGAAGTCTCACAAAGGTGGTCCTGTACTTTTGTCCACAAACATGTAACAAAGCGTGAAAAGAACACACGCATTCTATTTCACACTCGCATAGTTCACAAAACATTTGAGCAAGTGGGAGTGTCCGCATGCAAGGGCATTTGTGTGCGTGTGCATGTGTGTGTGTAAGAGAGAGAGAGAAAGTAGTCAGCACTGATTTGTGTTGCCTTTTGGCCAAGATTGTAGAAAGGTCTAAAAAGACAAAGAAACAAATGAAACAGAAAATTTAGCCCTTAAGGACACACACTTGATTACATGCTATCAGTCTCCAAGACAGTAACATGCTATAGGAGGGTAGTGCCAACAGTATCTGTGCCCTTCTGACAATGCATGCATAGATATGTGTGCTTCACTGTGCTTTAAGTAGAAAAGGGATGAGATGAACAGATGAGTGCAAAGGAAAGAGAGAATTGCAGATAAACCATTTGGGGCTGCATTAGTAAGGGGCGATGGAGACTGTGGAAAAAAATGACAGGTAGAAAGGTGGAGGGGGGCAGAGACAGTTGAGTCATATTTCATTCCTGATTAGAACTGACAAAGTGTTATTGGAGGGATCACTCTCTGCTGCATTGTTTGCTTTAGTGAGTCACACTCAGATTTATAATGGCTGCAGAACATTAGCGAGATCGGAAGTGTGCGCTATCTGCAGAGAAAAAAAAAGAGACAGAAAGAGGGAGCGAGCATAGCGGGCAAGGGATTAAGGTCAGAATAATAGAGAGAAAGTGGGTGAGGTCAAATGGGGAGTAAATGTATCACCAATATGTATAAGCATTGTTTCTCACATTCTTATATTGACCTCTGACCTGGTATTGGGATGATGACAGATCCAGCTTTGAGTTCTAAAATTAATAAACAACCCAGCAGAGCGACACATGTTATAAAGACCGTAGCCCAACATATGTTTTTATAGTTAATGGACAGCAAGTATGTCTGTGTGTGTGTGTGTGTGTGTGAGAGAGAGAGAGAGAGAGAGAGAGAGAGAAGAGGGAAAGGGGGCTTGGTTTAGGATCCAGCCAACTGTATTGTGCTAACCTCAGCATGAACTTAAGCTTTTTCTCTCTGTCGGAGAGAAAACGGGGCGTCCGGGGATCAGTGTGTGTGTGTCTGTGTCTGTGTGTGTGAGTGCATGTGAGTGTGTGTGTTTGTGTGTGTATAGTGATGTTTGGCTTGGCAGGCCCGGCAGTATTGCAGACCTTATTTATAAAAATGTATTGCGGATAATCCAGAGTTCTGTTGACACTATACTTATAACTTGGGCAGGACCGGAAATGATTCAAAACAGTGACTTTATGATAATTTTCTAACTGCAGGTGGAAAAAGAGGATATGAGAAAGTGTGTTATGCACAGGTAATGGAGCATGGCTGGTGTGTGCCTGAACAGCACAGCTGAGGATGAGGCAGGGTATTTTTCCTCCCCCTGAGATTTTTATAAGATTCAATTCCCAGCCTTTACACGACAGCATTTACAGGAAAATTTCTTTAATGATTGATTTAAAAAAAAAAATCCACCTTGAATTACTTGTAGATTAATTTATGCAACAATGTGAGTTCTTCAATGATATCCAAGATGTTTTTTATGTAAAATAGTAAAATTTGTAAAAAAAAAAATTTCAATCATGTTTTTTAAAATCTATTTATATATAATATGTATAATATATATAATATATATTTTTATTCATAATTTCTTTGTTTTGTGGGTGCCTATATTACCCACAATGCTGTTTGACTTTCTATGTCATCATAGTGATGTCCATATTATTTATGTCTTATCTCAGAATAGAGATGGCCAATGTCCACTATTTCGGTACTTGAGTAGTAGTAGAGATAGTAGTAAAGTAGTAAAGTAGAGATTGTTGAAGTAGAGATAGTTAAATTATTACACAAGTAAAAGTAGAAGTCCTCCATTTACAATGCTACATGAGCAAAAGCACAAAAGTACTGACCTTCAAATTATAATAAGAGTCTCTCTCTCTCTCTCTCTCTCTCTATATATATATATATATATATATATATATATATATATATATATATATATATATATATTTTTTTTTTTTTTCTAGGTTGATTTTTTTTTCAAGACATATTACTACAGCCCTGACAAAGTTAACCTACAATTTATGTTTTAGCATATGAAAAGCCACAGATTCATTCAAATAAAACTAAGCAAAGCACAACAAAGCAGGTACTTGCAATGCTGTAAGTTGTTTTTTCTTTATGCATAAAACACACCATAAATTACTAAAAGTTATACAAAATTCTAGCTGTAATGTCCTTTGTCTAAACACTTATTTAGTGTTCGCTCTTCTCTATCCAGCCATGTCTAATGAATCAAATAATGAATATAATGAGCTAAACATTTAAAATAAATACTGTATGGCTAAAACCTTTATCTTTTGTAGTGCCTACAAGTTTTCATGAAAATGCAATCTGAACACAACTAATGATTTATTTTTTTTTTCCTTCTGGTAAAAAAAAAAAAAAAAATTCAAACAAAACAAGAAAACAAACCTCTACTATAATTTATTCATGTTACTTCAGGTGCATTTCAAATTCTTTACAATATTATTTATCAGATAAATATCCAGAAAAATCTGTTTCTTTGTGGAGGAAACTGTTATTTACTGTTTAATTTTCAGTATTTAGTACATCGACTTGAGTAAAAATTGGAAGTGGTACATCTTCTTGCAGTGCTGCACATTTTAGGCAAGTACTTGTACTTTTACCTGATTGTTGAGTTTGGGTAATTCTTCTACCTCCGGTGATAGCAACACCAGCCAATAACAGGAGTTTGTAAGCCCATCAATGTTGATGAGGGCAAATTGAGCATTTCTCTGAATGTATTATGCTGACCTGTGATGCTGCACAGGGTTGGTTTCAAAAGGGTTGGAGACTGACTTCACTAGTTTTGCTAATGTCACCACGGCTTTTCCCCATCTGGTGGCTGTTGGATGATACAGAAGAGTTTTCAAGTCAGTTCAGTACAGGGAGAGCAGACAGATAGTCTACACGTTGTAATTGTATACTAACAAAATGCTTCATTATAATGCTCTGCATACTGAAGATATACATACAGTACATGTTTCTGACAGAATAAATCATAGCAGCAGTACACGGTAACTAAGTTAAAGTATGAATTATCCATTGTAGTGCGACTGCCTCATTTTTGATAAACTGACATTCTTTTACGCAAGTTGCGGAAATACATATTCCCCGAGTGACAAGATCTTAGAATTTCCCTTCTTCGTAAGCCGGGGCCGCTCTGATAATAGATTACACCTAAATGCGTAAAAGGCATTTGGGTAAGTGTAGGTTACAGGTTCAGTTATGGGAGAGTTTTAGGAAATCATTATTTATCTATTTGTATATCTGCCTATCTATGGCTGTAATCAAATGTAAGCATAAAAACTAAAAGTGCATCTTAGATCTTGTTCTCACCTCATGAAGTTTCCGGGAAAAAATGCATGCTCGATCGCTCTATATGTAGAGTAGTCAACTCTCTGCAGAATTAACACACAAGCTTTCTGAAGAGCTGACGTTTTGTAAATTCCTCAGGTAAATTTAATTGGATAAAATGGTTTCACGCAATTACCTATTCTTTATCTGTTGGCCAAGCTGCTACTTTCATGTAGCTTTCTAATCCAATTTATTTGACACATAAACTAATGCTCATGTCAACTATATGAAAATGGTTTAGAACTGAAGATGAGGTCATAGTATGGATCACATTTTTACATTATAGACAACCTTACTGTGTATATTCAAATAAATACAATACCTGCAGTACATCACCCAATCCACTGATTAAATGCAATGCAAAAAAATACTTAATGAATATTAAGATATGACTTTAACCCAATGTCAAATTTTTGCTGTTACAATATTAGTGATACAGTATACAGTACAGTGGCATCCAGACTTCTAAAAAAAAAAACCACTAAAGAAATGTTATTATCACAAAGGTTCCAGACAGTGTGATTGTAATGTACAGAATATTTTCTATTATAAAATATATTGATATTGTATTGGGGGGGGGGGGGGGGCTTGTGGAGAAATGTTTGTACATCAGAAATACATGGTTATGTATATATTTTCTATGCAAAAGCGAAAAAACTAAAAGAAGTGTCCCATTTCTGATGAGGGATGGTTTCTGGTCTTTTGTGTACTTTTTGAGAAAATTTTGAGAAATCTGGCAACCCTGCTTAATGATATATTCTTTTCATTCCCTCACACTCTGCTATGGAAACAAATCTGATGATTTAAATATGGTTGAACAAAGGTACATCTAAATATGCTCAACATAACTGCTGGACTGTATGCTATAATGGGATTTCAAATCAAACCAGGACCAGCAGCACTGAATCTTTTACTGAATGAAGTCATAAAAGTGATAGAAATTTACAGAAGACTTCTACAGTGATGAGACTCTTAATATTTAAAGAAGGCTATATATATCTGTGAATGACGTTCTTGGTCGAGATGGCTCGGAGCCCACACAGAACCCCAATTAAAAGCCCCAGTTTAATTCGGTTGCCTCTCATAGATAACTGAATAGTGTTGACTGCCTAATGCTTAAGATAGCCCTCCTCCATATTAATTGACAAGAGAGAGACAGTCATCATGTTTGACCTTTGACTCCCATGTGTCATGTGGCCCAGGTTTTCCTGTTCCATTAAACATTATATCAAGGTGTGGTGCATTGTGTGTGTGTGTGTGTGTGTGTGTGTGTGTGTGTGTGTGTGTGTGTGTGTGTGTGTGTGTGTGTGTGTGTGTGTGTGTGTGTGTGTGTGTGTGTGTGTGTGTGTGTGTGTGTGTGTGTGTGTGTGTGTGTGTGTGTGTGAGGTAAGATAGCTTTGGATATTTCCTGTGGCCTGTTACATCCATCTAAGTAAAAACAGATGGCGGACACGTACACACACATGCACACACACACACACACACACACACAGACATAACATTAAGTCTAAAGGGACGCTATGACAAAGCTCGGCCTGTTTTCGCACCTGTCGCGCAGAGTGAAACCTACAGACGGACACATCCCCATACACACACACACACACACACACATACACACGCCAAAGAAAGAGAATCTCCTCACTACATCAAGTTCATGGAATGGTCGTGACCGCGTGTGTGAACGTACGTGTGTGTTCTTAATTGGAAAGAAGAGCATGCTCCACAGGTGAGCACCGCTGAATGGCGCACCTGTGTCATTGTCAGTCGACCTCTGAACCTTCACCCTCGACCTGTAACTGTAGCACTGGTGTACAGAGCCTCAGAGGGACCAGACAGGGATACATCCTGTGTGTGTGTGTGTGTGTGTGTGTGTGTGTGTGTGTGTGTGTGTGTGTGTGTGTGTGTGTGTGTGTGTGTGTGTGTGTGTGTGTGTGTGTGTGTGTGTGTGTCGTTGCCTTCCATCATTCAGGTCATGGGAACAACATCTGGGAAGAAGCTTCGTCTATTTACTGCAACACAATGTTTAACACAGACACAGCAAAACAAAGCGTTGGACAAAAACCTTAAAATCACACAATGAAGCGCTCACTTCAGAGAGAGAGAGAGAGAGAGAATAAGAGTGAGAAGCACATACCACAGCTGCTCAAGCCATCAGCGTTTGTACTGTATACCTCATAGTCGACAACGACCTGTGACTCATAACGGTCACGAGCCTTTACCATCAGCAACCGTTTAACCGTGTGTGTGTATGTTGTTATTGTTGCCTTAATGAGTGCTGACGGAGTTAAAGGGGAGGTGAGTCAGGGGAATAATCTGCAAGTCAACACTCACATTAACTCCTAATGGAGATTTCTTGCACAGTCAAAACATACACACATGCGGTGGGACCACATGTCCACAGACAGAGGTGCTAAGTGGACATGTCATGCCAAATTGGGACTTGATTTTATGAGCTTATCTTTCTTCCCACACTTCTCCTCTTTTTAATGGAGATTCTGACCTTCAGCACCACTTACTGTACACAGCCTAGGGGACGTGTTGTTTCTTAACAACTCGCTTATGGTTCATGAGTCGATGGCTTAAGAAGCGACTATTGTATCATTTGTACTGCATGTAGATGAAGTAAAAAGGCAAAGAGTGCATTATTTCACCTATGCGTATGTTTGATGTTTCAATGTCAAATCCCTTTAGCAGATAAACATGTCACCAGGACAAATCATGATTGTAAGGTCTCTCTTTACAGTCACATTAATATAGGTTAGGAGTCTGCTGCAATTATTTTATTTATTTATTTATTTATTTATTTATTTTTTCAGATTTTAGGCTCACAAAAAATTATAACCAAATTTCAAATCCCATTAGCCAATATTGTATTCACAATACAACATAAATAACAGAAGTGTTTAAATTGAGAAATACCTGCTACACGTCTCAAAAAAGTTGTCGGGCATGTTTACTATGGTGTAGCGTCTTGTCTTCTTTTCAAAACAGTCTGGGCATTGAGGATATGAGTTTCTGGAGTTTTGGTGTTGAAATTTGCTCCCATTCTTGCCTGATATAGGTTTCCAGCCGATGAAGAGTTTGTAGTCGCAGGCCAATTCAGCACCCGGACTCTTTTACTGTGGTTTTGCATTGTCCTGCTGAAAATCACAAGGCCTTCCCTGGACCATATGTTACTCTAAAACTTTTATATACCTTTCAGCATTTAAATGGGCTTTCAAAACATGCAAGCTGCTCATACAGTATCCACTTATGCACCCCATATCATAAGAGATGCTGGCTTTTGAACTGAATACTGATAACATCCCTCCTGTTTAGCCCGGAGAACACGGTGTCCGTGAATTTCAACAAGAACTTCAAATTTGAACTCGGCTGACTGTAGAACACTTTTCTGCTTTGAAACAGTATATTTTAAATTAGCCTTGCCCCACAGGACATGAGCTTTAGTTGGCATCTGCAGATGGCATGGCAGATTCCAGTGGTTTCTGGAAGTATTCCTGGGCCCATTTAGTAATGTTAATAACACAGTCATGCTGATAAGTGATGCATTGTCATCTGAGGGACCGAAGACCACAGGCATCAAACAAAGGTCTTCGGACTTCTAACTTAGGCACTGCGATTTCTCTGAATCTTTTGATTATGTTATGCACTGTACATTATGGGATTTGGAAAACCTTTGCAATTTGACGTTCAGGTAAGTTGTTTTTAAAGTATGCCACAATCTCTTTAAGACATCCCTTTATAGCTACTCATGACCTGATGTCAATCAACTTGGCTGAATCTTTACAAAATGTATTGCTTTTCCAACCCTTTGTTTCCCCTATGCAGACTTTTTTAAAACATGTAGCAGGTATGGGATTTTAAATGAGCTTATTTATTGGATAAAAGTGTCAAATTTATCACTTTACACATTTGTTATGTTATCTATGTTTGAATGACTGATTTAACAGTCTTTTAGTTTTAATTTTATTTAAACTTAAAAAAACTCCCAACTTCAGAATTTGGGTTGTACATTGATCTGCCCATTCCCACACTGGTGGTTCTGTTGAGTGACCCATATAGCCACGCCCACCTTGAGGGTATAAGCGCCATATTCATCAAAATAAAAGCACAAGGTGCTATGACATAACCTGGCACTCAACTGCTCATAACATCTCTTCTACTGAATTTTTTTTTTCATTTATGATGCAGGCATCTTTAAGTAATGCCAATGTTTCATTAAATTCTGTCCAGCCAATTTTTCGTGATGCTGTGATGAAGGTTAACAAAAAATATATATCAAACAGTCATATTTGAGGATCTCTCAAGAACATATGGACCAAGATGTTGAGAGAAAATGTCATGTCCTTGAAAGAAGGCATTCAGGTCTAAATACTTTAATGCTTTTCTATTTCAGCTCTGAGTGTTAGTATAAAGGTGGCATGGTTGCATACAGTAGTGCTTTGCACTGTGGCCTTGCACCTCCAGGGTCAATGGTTTGATTCCCACCTGAGTTTGTGCATGCAGGGGTGCAGTCAAGTTGTGACAAGAACAAGGAATTTGATATAATATAACATATATTTGATATGTTGAGCATCTAAACAAGGAATAGTTGATACATGTGCAGTTTTTCCTTAAGAAGTTGCCGATGGTCAGTGACATACAGTAGATATATATGATGTGTCTGTGGTGTGATGTGGAGTGGTTTGATGCTGTGAGCTGTGGTAGAATGGGATGTGTAGTGTGGTATGGTGTGATGTGTTGTGATGTGTGATGTGATGGTGTGTCATCTAAGTCATCAATCAATCAAGTACCAAAGCATTAAAAAATTATTTTTGGTTGCTCTGTGTAAAATTGTGGTGTGTGTGTGTGTGCATTTGTTGGGTAATAACAATTGCACCAAGGAATTTGTAGTAGGTAAGGCAAATCCCCTGTGAAGCATAAAGAGCAAATCAGCTCTAATTAACTAACAACCCACCCCCCCACCCCCCCCCCACACACACACATACACACAGAGTCTCAGAAATCATTGATCTTTAAATAAATTCTTGTTAATTACTTTGTATACTGTACTGTATATCTTCTACAATCAATGCCTATAAACGTAAAACCATGTGAATGGTTTAATTGAGGTTGTGAGTGTGTGTCTTGAGCATACATTCATGCATGCGTATGTAATTCTGCGTCTTCCTCACACTTTCGCAAATCCCTTGTTTCCTGTGCTGATGGATTTTAGAGTTGTATGTATGAACACAGGTGGTTGGAGTTACTCTGTCATTTCCTATCCCTAATTTAATAACAGACGAGAGAGGATCTACAGCCAGCCTTCACATACACACTTGTCTGCACTCTTTCTCTGTCTCCTTTTCTCTCCATCTCCCTCTGTGTGTGTGTTGTGGGTCCCTATGTGTGTGTGTGTGTGTGTGTGTGTGTGTGTGTGTGTGTGTGTGTGTGTGTGAGAGAGAGAGAGAGAGAGAGAGAGAGAGAGAGAGAGAGAGAGAGAGAGAGTTTCGGGGAGACCCTGTCTGGGTCAGAGCGGGTGACCCCCAATGATGCGGCTGCTCATGTGTTAGTGTAACAGGATCTCAGGGTCACCTCCCCTGCTGACTCTTTGAATAGACTAAACACATATGTCTCTCTCTTTCTCTCATATAATGGTTCCGTCACTAATGTGTCTGTCTAATAGCTCTAATGCACAGCGACAGTATGAGAAAGAAACACCACTGAGACCTATACCTCACCAAGGCCTCCAATTTCCCGAAGGACCCAGACTCACTGTCACTTTGCTTATCGAGGAATCAAATCTGTAAAAAACAATCTGCTGATAAATAATTAATTCAACAACCTGTGAATTTATAGCACTCGAGAGGAGAGAATCTAAGTGATTGCAGAGCTCAAATCAAAACCCCTTGTAATATTTTGTCCCAGACCGTCTCTTTGGCTTTGCATAGCAAAATAATTCCATGCTTTACATACTTTACTTACTTACTTACTCCATACTTTTACTTAATACTTTTTATTTTCTTTAATTAGATCTGTAATAATATTTGCCGTTCTGGAGCATTATTCATGCGTGGAGAATCTCAAAATAGCCTAATTGTTATCCGAGTATTAGTACCAATTATTATAATAGTAAATTATCTCAATTATGTTTGAAAGAAAAATCATTTTTTGTTCTTTTTTTTTTTTTGTTATATAGATAATTTAAAGAACAAAATAAATCTCTTCTTTTCTTTTCCAATGACTAGATGCTGTAGTTTAATGTAATGGCATTCAGTCCTTTCAGTTTAGTATTAAATCAAGTTTTAAATGAACAAACATAAGAATCATGCCATTTTATCAATAGAAGTGGCCATTTCATGCTAAATACAGTCATTTCATTTTTTATTTTTTATTTTAATGAAATCCACATCACCCATACAGTCTGAAGTCATTTCCACATATTAAAGGTGAACCAGGCTCCGGCTCCAGAGTACTGTACTTTGAAGACTTTCTATCTTAATAGAAAGCACTAAAGCACTAGTGAAACTACGTACAATAGTGTAGCAAGGGATTATATAGAGAAATAAAGGAAGTTTCTACTCTCATAACTATGTTCTGATATTATGTGCAATCAAAAGACCCAGTTTGATTCCCAGTTAGCGCTATGGCTATTTGTGTACATTTGAAAATGTATAAGTCTTCAATCGCTATGTTGCTAAACTTTGCTAACATTAACTGGTTAAATTTAATCATATTATCCTTCTTTCGTTGCCCTTAGACTAGTATGAATTCCAGGAGCTAATATTACTAGTTAGACAGTGAGTCAGATTCTAGCTAATGGTACGTATCAGAAGATTAAGTCACGTTTTGAGGTAAAACTGTGTAGTTACAATAAACAAATCACTCTTATCATTCTTACAAACTAATTTTTAGATAAATAATAAAATGGACCTTGCACATGAAAACATGATATGAACATAGTTTTTATTCAATATGAATGATATGAATATAGAGTTTATTCTTGAGCACATTTAAATTGGTACATTTTTCACTTTCACATGAGTAAATGTCATTTATTTTTGACTGCCTACTGCCACTTTTAACTGAGTAAAAAATTAATACATAAAATATACTTTAACTTCAGTAGATTATCTTAGTATACCCTATATATATATATATATATCCCACCACTGCATGTTATGCACATGATGTCATGTGACTGGCTGGCACTGTACCCCAGCGGCAGCATTACTGCCTCACAGCTCCAGGGTCCCAGGTTCAGTCTTGAGTTTGCATTGATGCTGACTTTACTGGTCCAAGAAGTGATTCGAAGATGAGTACCTTCAGTTGGACCGGATTACCTTTGGTCTTAACTCCTTAAATAAGATAAGAGCTTGCCTTATTACTGACATAACTTCAGTTGAAGCTTCAACAAATTCCAAGCACAATTATTCATTCGACTGGTCAACATTTGTCAACAATGGTAATTATCATATCAAGCTGGCACAATGGTAAGAACTGTACTGTACCAGTGGAATTGTCTATGTGAAGTACTAGATCAGTATGTATAACTGTGTTGCAACTTCTGGTGTACTGAGAAATCCTTTTACCTTAATGCAAGTACTAGTGAAATTCTGGGATAAGTGATTTAGTGTAACAGTGCATAATGAAAAAAATAGAAGAGAAAAAAATAATTTAAAAAAAGTCTTTAGGAACCCTGTGTGCATTTTAACCCCATCAGTGTCATAACTGTGTTCTGTCATTCTGCACAATCAAAAGCTCTGGTTTGACTTGAACCTCCCTTGTACTATATGAGATTGCTGTGTAAGGATAAGGGAGTCATGTAAGGCAATAACAGATTTCTTCTTCTTTCTTTTTTTTTTTTTTTTGCAATCTACAAACATAAACAGAAACATGAATGTGACCAATTTGATAATTTACCTGGTATAAGACAGGCAGGACACCTATACACTACGTCGGGTCACGTACACATATTACTCAAGCAGAGTGAGTTCAGGATTTTTTTAAGCTATGGTCTGGTGAAGAGAATTATGGGATTACCTACAATAAGAAGGACGCATGCCTTAAGCTGCCTAAAATAATAAAATGAAATGAAGGAGCTGAAGCTGTCTATCTAAAAAGAATTTTGGAACTCAACCATAAAGTGAAAATATTTTTAGTACAATTTATATTTGAATAAAAAAAATCGTTTTGATTAAATGCAAATTGAAATCGGAGAATTTCACGCGAAACATGTGCGACATTTGAGAGAAAGGTGATCTCTTCTGGTCAGCAGAGCTATAAAAATGTCTTTATGAGCTTCTGATGATGCTTAGGCTATCCCCTGGCTGCCACACACGCACACACACACACACACACAAACACACACACACACAAACACACAGGCTGTCAAGCTGCACTTCTGACGGTGAACTTGGCCTTTCTGTCCCAGTGTGGTAACCCAACACTGCGGTGAGCAGACGGTTGAAGGACAGAGGGTATGAGGGGGCGGGGTTGGGAAATGTCCACAGCCAAGTGACGGAAGAAAAAAAAAAGAGGAGGTCATTAGGGACGCTGGGTGCATTTTAGACCCATCAATGTCACTTATTTCATCCAATTGTGATGTATTAGTATATGGAGAATGAGCTATCACTGAGTATACACACTTATATAACGTGTGTGTGTGTGTGTGTGTGTGTGTGTGTGTGTGTGTGTGTGTGTGTGTGTGTGTGTGTGTGTGTGTGTGTGTGTGTATGATTAATTACCTTCTCTGTAAAATTTCAAATTTCAGGATCTTTTTTTTCACAAGGCCATAAAATTCCCTGATTAAAGGTACAAACATACGGGGAGGATCAGTCACACATACACACACACACACATACACACACACAAACGCACACACAGAGGAAGTGGAGCATACCAGAATGACTGGTGGTTGTCCCGCTGTGATGGTGGTTTCGCTCTGACTTTTACCTCCCCCAGAAAAAAACAACTCGATCAAAGTCAAAACTCCAAGAACGTGTGTGTTTTTGATATTTTCATATCCGCCGATTCTCAGTACAGACAGCTGTGGATGTTGAAAGTTCTATGAATCAACAAATCATTCTGTAACCTTTGTGAATGACATGCTAATAAGGGACATGCTCACATGCACACTCACTAGTACCTATGAATGGTAACAGCTTACACACCTACCCATGTACATAGGCACACCGCACAAACACCGACACACTTCCTCTCGATCCCTTTCTCATGGGTAGTAGGTACAGTAGATTGTTACTTAGATCAAGTTGTCTTTTTTTTCTTTTTAATTTGATAATAAAGATACATTTTCATAATGTAAACACACATGGTTATTATGATTATTAACTAAATAATTTGCTAACATTTATCATGGTTAAAGCATCACCACCTATTTCTTCACAGTTTGCTCCCATGATTGTCTTATATTTTTTTTTATATACTCTTGAGAAATAGTTCTCCAGGCTTCCTTTTACGTTTTTGTCCTTTATTTTTGGCCAATTGTTTGTCCCAGATTCAGCGAAATGTTTTTGTTTCTTTGCCCACAGAGTGACCTATAAATTATTCAGCAAAAAAAAAAAAAAAAAGACATCCGACTTAAGGCATGACCCAGTGAGAAACTGGTGCAGATGATTACAGGCCGGTGATTAGTATAGTGGTGATGCTGAATGCTGAGTGGTTGGAACAGACGAGAGGGGAAATGAGGTCGCTGCTGAGGTTGTTACATAAACAACCATTTTTTAAATTGTGTATTCAGGCACTTTGCAGCCTGTCACTGTAAAACATATGTCCCCACTATTTTCATTTATATAATAAAATTATATTCATGGAAAAACCTTGCACCTCTAGGGTGGAGGGTTCGATTCCCTCCTCGGATCTGTGTGCATGGAGTTCGTGCATGTTCTCTGGTTACTCCAGGTACTCCGGTTTCCTCCTTCAGTCGAAAGACATGCAGACCAGGTTAATTGGCGTTCCTAAATTGCTAAATTGTGTGCAGGGAGTACCCTACCTTGTTTTTCCGAGAATAGACTACAGGCCTGCAGTGAAAATGTACAGGATAAGTATTATATAAGATGAATGAACGAATGAGAGAATATGAAGAAGTGAGGAATGGATCAAGACTTTTGCACAGTTCTGTAACTGTACTCAGTTATACAGTACAGTATAGCCCTAACAAACAAATTAAATTAAAATAAAGTAACATTCATCAATACCCTAAATCTTGTTTTGCATACATAAGAAGAAGTTATTTATTTATTTATTTATTTATTTATTTATCAAACAAATAAAATGATCATGTACACATTATTAATAAAATGTGCCAATGGATGAAAAAGTATACTGTATGTCATATAAAATATTTGCTTTTTTATTAATATATTATTTTATTGGTTATTTTACAGCAATCACTAGATGGCACTGATGAATGAATTTGTGTGTGTGTGTGTGTGTGTGTGTGTGTGTGTGTGTGTGTGTGTGTGTGTGTGTGTGTGTGTGTGTGTGTGTGTGTGTGTGTGTGCAGGTTCGAGATGCACTCTCAGCATTTGTCAGCAGTGCAAACAGCATTATAGTTTATTATTATGTTTCTTGTTATTTTTTGCTTCGTCTTCTACTTATTATTAGTATTATTATTATCAGTAGTAGTAGTAGTAGTAGTAGTAAACACAGATTAGATAATAAACATGAATATGATGATACTGTGTGTCTGACCATGCCTGCACGACGTCACACGAACACACCAGCACTAAACCGAGGACATTCTCTATGACTTTGTGTGTGTGTGTGTGTGTGTGTGTGTGTGTGTGTGTGTGTGTGTGTGTGTGTGTGTGTGTGTGTGTGTGTGTGTGTGTGTGTGTGTGTGTGTGTGTGTGTGTGTGTTTAGGCAGTATGATAACACACAGGATGAGGACACATGTATCAAGTCTGGAGATAACAGGCTAGGAAACAAAGTGAAGTCCTGCACGCTCTTTCTGTCTGTTTCAAGGCAAGCCACAAGTCGAAGATGTAATCAGGACAGAGAAAAAAGAACTCGAGCTGCTTGCTTTCTCACTCATATGTATTTGAGACAAGGGACAAGAAGAAGTACAATGAGATTTATTATGATAAATTTTTTTTTTTATAAAAATGTGACCCTGTAAGTTAACTAACAAAACATAACCCTGGAATATGTACATAATTATTGGATTATGTTATATAATCATGTTATATGGCATATTATGTGAGTTATGGTTGAATAGTTATACATGTTAAATGGTGGAAATTAACCTGTAAGACATTTTTGCATTACTGTGTTATGATGAATAAATGCAGCCTTGATGATCGTGCAATATAGATTGACATATCCTTTTCATTCAGCACAACCTAGGCAATATGTATTTAATTTTAGCCAAATATACTGTACGAATTTAATATGAAAAAAGGTTCACACCATCAAAAAATTAGCACAGACACATATGATCACATGTATTTAAGTTTTTTTTAATAACAATAATATAAGCATTTTGTGAATTTGACATTTTTGTGACATTACTTTAATTGACTTAAAGTAATTGACAACTTATTGATGTTGTGTGTTTTCAGCACACATGTGTGCTCGCTGCTTGAGATATGAGCGATAATTCTTTACTAAGTACATGAAATGTGGCTATAAGTTATCAGGTATATCGATTAAAAAAAAAAGCACAGATGCAAAGATGTTGTCATTTGAATACCACAGTTCGCAAACACACCTACAGTACAAAAGACAAAATGAAAGAAGGTTGCGTACCTTATGAAGCACTTTTTGTTGTTGATGTTGTTGTTATGTTTTTGATAAGCTTCATGGAAATATGGTTAAATTAAAGGTGTTATAAATAACTGGTTTCTGTAAAACTGCTTTAAAAAAAAGTAACCATTGTTAAAAGAGCTATACAGATCAAATTAAAACGGAATTTATTGTAATTTAAATTTAATATAACATAAAATGTGCAAAGGATTCATGCAGATGTGAGACAGTGATAAGATATAAGATTTTTTTTTTTTTTTTTTAAGATTTTAATAAGCAAGGTGGAAAAATAAACCTAGTTGGATTTAGCCCACTTTGGGTTTAAATCCAAATACAGATGCATGAAACAGTGAATGGTGACATTTTTTTCTTTACTTGTTTTTTCCTAATTGTTCCCTCTAAAATTCATGAGCAAACAAAGTACAATAAAATATATGATGTGACCATAGCTGCATAAGGGAAATAAAATATTCTCTTGCTGTCTCTCTCTCTCTCTCTCTCTCTCACAACACACACACACACACACACACACACACACACAAACACACACACACACACACACACACACACACACACACACACACACACACACACACACACACACACAGGTAACAGATAGATGCATTACAGAGTCTGTGCCAGACAAGATGGCAGATCGCCCATCATTATATTTGCCACAAACCCCCAAAATATGTTTACAGTTGTGTGATAACGATCCCCCACATGATGTGTGTGTCTGCTCTCAACAAACTAACACACACACACACACACACACGAGAAAGTGTCCAGCACAGCATCTCTCACAGCATGCATGCACGCACACACACACACACACACACACACACACACACACACACACACACACACACACACACAATTTTATATGCATCCACAGTGAAAAGTGAAATTATCGGTCAAGTCTGAAATAAGCAGTGTGTGTGTGTGTGTGTGTGTGTGTGTGTGTGTGTGTGTGTGTGTGTGTGTGTGTGTGTGTGTGTGTGTGTGAGTGTGTGAAACACTCGGTAGATCATAGATCAAGTACCCAGGACGTGCTAATGCTAGAGAAACCCCGAATGGGGGAGGCATATTCTATCTCGATCAGTTTCATACTCAGAATTAAAGTTTGTTCTTTAATGTGAACTCTTTTTACTAGAAGTACACCATGATCAGGGTCACAGAAATCACGCACACACACACACACACACACACATACACACACACACACACACACACACACACACACACACACACACACACACACACACACACACACACACACACACACACAGATGCACACACACACGTACACACACACACACCCACGCACACACAAAAAAAGAAAAGAAAACTCAACGGAACTATAAAAGTGTGCATGGCTGTTTAGCAGAGTCAAACACTCTATTTTAGGAAAGTATATTTTTAGTTAACAGCTGTTTCATGTCCAAAAAAGGAAAAGCTTTATTTATTATTCTAACAGATTAGAGAGCTGCACCCAGGTACCGCATTTTACTCTTTCCACTGCGGTGAAGACAAACGGCGAGACACACACTGTCTGTACATAACATCAAGGCTGCACACATAAACAGCTGCTTTTTTTTATGTATTTACCATTCAATCAAGATTAAAATTAAAACTGTCTTTACACACTGTTCTCCAAAGTACACTGAAACAAGGGTATTCGGTTAGTAGGTTTGGGTAAGAGCTCAGATCAACAACTCCAACTCAGATTGGAAACAGAACACACACATGCAAACACAGTGTTTTTTAACCTCGTGCACTTTCATAGTTTTTTTGTTGTTTTTTGTCTTAAGTGTGGTCCATGTTTAGCTGACACCGCAGATGCTAAACTGACCTGTGAGGCTTACATCAATTCCATGGTCTTTCCTGAGCTTTATTTCTTTCTACGTTGTAAAACAATACAAAAGGCGTCCAAAATATACAATAATCTCCTTTGAACAGTTGATATTGAGATGTGTCTGCTACTAACAGTATGCTCTTTAAGGCCTCCATAACGGCTCTAATCTGAGGGGCTGTTTGTTATTGGTAACTCTTAATGAACTTCTCCTCTGCAGCATAGGTAAGTTTTGGTCTTGCTTTCCGAGGTTTCATTCATCATGGTGCTTGATGGGTTCTTCCAAGAATTATTCCAGAACAGCTGATATTCATGTCTTAATGTAACAACTGACTGTTGTTTATATATATATATATATATATATATATATATATATATATATATATATATATATATATATATATATATATATAAAGCAATATCACATGTGAAGTAGTGCCATTCTGGTGGATGTCCTGGTGCTGAAGACATCACAGCCATTGTATATCCAGCAGTATAGCTTGACCTCAGGTGTGATATGTGTGATATTGCAGTTCCACTTGCACCATATATTATCAACAGACTATGATTTGCCTCTTCATTTAACCAGTTATTTGGCTCCGCCAACACATATCCTTCCAGGACTGGTGGAACTAATCAACCGTGACTGGCAGTGCTGGCAACCAACAGCTAGCAACTTGACAGTTAGTGTAATTAACAGTGGAGAAAAAGTCAGGCGAATAAATTGTGGAGGTGGCGGACTGTCCAGTAAATCTTATATATACCTTGCAAAGGCTAAGATCAAAGATTATGTATTACAGTAAATGCAATTTACACACTCTCTCTCTCTCTTTCTCTGTGTTTTTTTCTGTCCACCTGTATATTCATTATCACTGCAATGTTTGTGATCCCTTTACAGACTCTGACATTGAAGACCCGGGATACTTTTTTGTTTCTTTTTTTTTAACCTGATAATTTCACACCTGATTCCTAACCCGCTAGTTGAAATATTGAATCATTTTGCTTAATAAGCCAATTAGTAGACTATACCAGTAGAATTGCAGGACATGTTTGTGGCATATTAATGCTCTAAAATTTCTTACATCCCAGAAGTCTCTACAACCTAAAGCTCCGTTTAAGGAGGCTGAAGCTTTCAAAACCTCCTACAGATGACCTTTGGGCTGGTCTGCCTGACTCGCATTAATCCTAGAATTGGTTACTTTGTTTAGTTTCATGACTTGATCAGATGATGATCTGATATATATATATAAACTGTTAAGGGGTCAAAAATCTTATTTTCTAAATTTACTATATTATCTAATCTACTATAACCTAATGTTATTTGCTTCATTGCCCTCCAATGTGGCAGTATGCTCAGCTTTTCATCTTTGTCTTTTTTCTATTATTATTATTATTATTTCTGTCTGCTGTTCTGCTTGTTGGTGAAGACTGCCCTGAGAAATGTCTGACCACACTGCATATCTCACATCGTCACCACGAGCTCGCCTGATTGCTATCAAGGTATTTTCCATCTGCTGAAACTAGCTTGTGTGTGTGTGTGTGTGTGTGTGTGTGTGTGTGTGTGTGTGTGTGTGTGTGTGTGTGTGTGTGAGTGAGAGTGTGTGTCCGTGTGCATGTGTATGTATGCATATCAGCACATTCTGCAGCTTCTAAATCAGTAGATCAACAGGAAAAGGGTCTGATGAATAGTTTTGATTGAAGTTCCCCAGGGGACTGTTTGACTTCTGAAAGTCTCCAAAGGTGACTCATTGAAAGAGGCACAAAGCTAGTTTTATTAAACTTTTAAGTTTCTATATTTATTTATTTATTTTCAGTATTACTGGACACTGATTTCTAGATAGACTTTGACAGATAAGTATGTACCTGTAATTACTTTTCAGCTGAAATGAATGAAAAAGAAAGTAAAGCAGAAGCAGAAATGTATTGAAAATACCACTGTAATCATTATTAGATGATTTATTTATTTTTAAAAAGACATTATGACAATTATTTTAATAATAATATCTATTATTAGATATTGTTTTTTTTATTGTTGGTGTTTATAAAGTTCTGTTTCTGGAATAGGAATAGGAAGGAAATTGAGTAATAAAATTAAAAGTAATTAAAGTATGAAATTGAAAAATAATACATAAATATTTTTTAGCAGTAGACTCTAAAATAACAGCTGACATAATATAAAAATAATAATAAATATTTAGTATTTTATTACTTATTTTCAAAATTAACTCTTGTGTACTGTGTGGATTCAGGATATAAGATCTTGAAGAATGTGCACAAAGCTTTGATGAGTTGTAAGCTCGGTTAAAGTGGGCTTATATAGAGAGCAGATAGAAAGATCCTGTTAGATAACTCACGAGTTACAGCAGAATTCGGAAACACATCCAGTCACAAAATGCACCACTTTTCACAATACCCAATGTGCACATATTATACCAGCTCTGCTCCATTTTTGATATTGATATTCTGAACTTTTTTTCTTGTTTAACATGTGGCTGGTCATACATGATATACAGCATGTGAATATATGAATTATTAATAATTATGAATAACAATATTGCTATATGACAGGGAGAGAATAATACTTGTATTTATTAATGTGTTTTGATTGGACATTAAATCAAATGGATTAGTCATAATATACAGTACACTGTATATACATTTTTTATGTTCAATGTCCGTGGATTAATATGTATTAGGTTTTATATTAAAATTATTTATTTTATTTTATTTTTATTTTATTTAAATGATTTTATTAAAAAAATAAAATGTAATGGAATTATATACAGTATAATATATATATATATATATATATATATATATATATATATATATATATATATATTCTAGAAAAGAGAGAGAGAGAGAGATAATGAAGTTTTCAAATTGCACCACTTGCTCATTAAAGGAGACAATGGAGGGAGATCTCATGGAGGTGTGTGTGTGTGTGTGTGTGTGTGTGTGTGTGTGTGTGTGTGTGTGTGTGTGTGTGTGTGTGTGTGTGTGTGTGTGCGCATGTATGTGTGCGTATGTATGTGTGTCCGTGTGTATGTTCGTGTTATTATGTGTGTGTGATTTTATTAATCATACAATAAAAAAGATAGTAATTACACATTATTGATACACACATCAGTACTGATCTAATTATTTAATATATTACAATAATACATTTATCCAATCAACACACACACACACACACACACACACACACACACACACACACACACACACACACACACACACACACATAGAATTTTTGCCTATTGGGTCCCATGGTTTTTAATTCTGTAAAAAAAAAGTAGGTCAGCAGTAACTTCCTGCACACAGACATGCAACGTGACACCTGACAGTGTAACTTCTGTCAGGGCCGACTTCCGATGCCACGGTATACGGCAACTGTGAGCCTTTGAATGTGTTTGCGCATGTGCATGAAACAGCTGTGCTTATTATTTAGCTTTTTTACTATACTATACATACTGTAAAAAGGTTGGTGGTTCATTGTTTCCACTCACTCCCCTCATACAGCTCCTTTCTTTTTGCTTCTGTCTGCGGGAACTCTGCAGAGTACACTAAACATTACCAGAACTGGACTGGGAATTATTGCCAAATCCCCTATACAGTCTTCACCTCACTAGTCATTCATACATGTTAGGGTCATTAAAGGAGTTCCTGGGAGGTCAACGTTTCAGATGTGTAGCAGTGAGTCCAATCATGGCTCTGACATACTGAGAATTTTTTTTTTTTTTACCTTGATGATATTCAAGCACCAGTGAAACGCTGGGATAAGAGCTTTAGTGTAGCAGGGAATTATATGGAGAAATAAAGGGAGTTTTTACTCTCATAACTGTGTTCTTTTATTCTGCACAATCAAAAGTTCATTGACTTCATTGATTGTTTCTGATAGTTAGTGTAGAAGAACTAACGTGTTGCAGGCACCTGCAAATAATAAAACAAAAAAAATAAAAAAAAAAAAATAATTTATTGTAAGCCACATCATTGCAGCAATTATAATCTTGAGGATATAGCTGATGTTGAAAAAATATAATAATAATAATAATAATAATAATAATAATAATAATAATAATAATAATAATAATAAACCTACCAAAAGCACTTTGGTCCGCACCCACTTGATGCTTAAATCTGAATCTGTTACTATATACTGCATATTAAATAAAAGTGTCATTGCACTTCACCACATTTTAATATGTACACACTTAATTTTATAGCAGCTAATAATCTTAGTGAAAAAACGAAAACGGCAAAAACATAGCTAAAATAGCTAAATTGTCGTTATCCATTGTAACTATTTCGTTACATTAGCTGAAATATTTATTTATTTTTAATAATTAGCAACATTTTCTTGTACCTATATTTAAGATGATGAAATGAGACTGTCTTGTGTCCTTTTTTCTTAGCGTAACTTAACATAACTTTAAAGTTATTATTAGTGGTTGTACGTAATATTACCTTATTAACTGTGCTATAATGTTTAAGCAGATATTGGCATGTACTGTTAGTAAATCTAATACTACGTACACAAAGGTTGGGATACACATGGGTACAAAATGTGTTATTATAAAGTTTTAAATGAAATAAAAGTGAAAGAGGACCAGGTGAGAGACAGGCAAGCAGTGTTTGCATATCCAGTATAGTTCATGCTTTATACTGCAAATCATGCATGCTGCAAAGTCTGTGGGTATTCTAATCTCTAATTGTCATCTCAGATTGGGCTCTAGCACACTTATAAATGGCTTTGATAAAAGTTTCTTTTAGAAAATCTTTTAGAACGCTTCAGGTTATTCTGTTTGCCTCAGCGAGCTAACAGCATATTCTTACAAGAAAGAGGATGGCATTTAAAATGGTAGAAATTTAAAAGCATTATTGTCCAATGAACATTTAAATAAATATTTTATAAAAACCCGCTTTATGAATCCTGGACAAACGGACTAAATGCAGGTGAAGCATGGTGATGAGTGATTTATTAGCACTGTTTATAACAAGGAAATGTAGCATTAAGCAAGAAAATAAAATAGATTAAAAGCCACCACAAACACTTCAGAGTTTTGATAATACACTGAAGTAGATATTTGCCGGGTAAAGAAAAGTGATTCGTATAAATAAACAGACAGGTTAAAATTTAGAAACCATGAGAAAGTTTAGAAGTTCTCAGAAAAAAAAAAAAAAAATTAGCCTCTAACCACACACATGTACACACATTCACTGCCAGTCATAATGAAAGAGATTCGAAGAATTTTCAATCTCCTTTATTCTGCTCATCTGACCTCTCTGGTTTTCTAAATGAATAAGTGTCCCTCCCTGACACTCACGCTGTGCACAAATACCAAAATCAAAGAGTCTCTCTACGAACTGAGCTCTCCTGAATACGCAGAAATGCAGCTAGGGGGACACAGGACAGACTCAGAATTTCCAACAGGGGTTCTTAGTATCGCAAAAGTCTGATTCATCTACTGACTGTCAATTTATGTCCTAAACTGGCATTTCTGAAATCAAATTAATATATACAGACACTAGACAGGTGCACATACAAAAACAGAAAAGAGGCTAAATACTTTTCAGGAAGTCCTTTGGTGCGTCATAACTGTCAGCAGGAAACAGTGAAAATGTTCACAGGCTTTGGAGAAATCTAAAAGTATAGACCAAGTGCAGGCTTTAGTCCTTATTCTACCAACCTGAATGCTTTTAATCTATCCATGGATCATGGAGTTATGAGGATGGAGGGTAGTGGTTTGGGGGGAGGATGGGCTAAACTGGATTTTAAACAATCATTTATACTACAGATTATATTATACAAAATAATGACTGCCAAGTGAGGTGAAGGTGAAGATTATTTAAAAAGCAAAACCAACGCCCTGTTAGACAAACAAACAAACAAATAAATAAATAGGCTTGCAGCACAATGTAAACTAAGAGTTTTACTCGATGACAAGTAAATACCTGATTGTATGCATATAGAATATATATTAGAATAATACTGTTAATAACAATAAATAACATATGTACCATTTGTTCAGCAATTTCTTAAATAACTGTAGGTTTTTCTTGCTTGCTTGTTTACTTACTTACAACCAGCATAAATCGTTGATGGTTAAAGAGAACAGGCAAATAAATATTTAGCAAAGAAATAGTTAAAAGGTTAAAGCTAAAAATAAGACGATCAGTTTTAATGTAATCAGTGGTATTATTATTATTGAAGCACACGGACAGCATGTCTGCCTGTCTTTCTGGACAGCACAACTCTCTAACCTTATTAATACAAAGAAATAAAATGTACTTACACCTTGTTTACACGAAGTTGTACTTCTTTCACAGAAATGAAAAATCGAAAAAGTAGATCGGATAAAGATTAGGTTTTGTCTTAAAACAACTCCAGCAAATTAAAATTGACTTATACCACTTCAGCAAAAATATGAACTAATCCCGGTAAAAATATTCAGTATTTAATCATATTCACTCATTCAAATATTCACTTCTTTAATTAATATCTATTGGTGGAGATGTTTGTTTACATTGAGCAGGTAGCTTATTAGTAGCTTATTTTTAAGTAGATTTTTTTTCTTTTACTCAACATTTAGATTTCACTTATGTTCAGGCAGATATCCAAGTACTGCAAAAGTTTCATTTAATTCTGTACAGTGGTCGATTTAGATGTGCGCTGTCTATTTATTTATTTATTTTTTGTTGTATAAAATATACTAAAAAAGACCCACCTTTTATTACATTTAAATACAAATGTCTAATATATTGCGAGAGGGAAAACAAAACTTTGAACAGGTGTTGAAATGGTTTTTTCCAATTGTTTGAAAAAAAAAAGGGGGGCTCTGATAATACCACACACGGAGATGCAAATATACAAATATGAGAAATATGAGCACCTTGGTTACACAGCTGATAAGGGCAGGGGTTTGGTCCAAAACATCCTGAAGATGCTGTTACTTTGTGTACTGCACCTTGTTATTGTTATTAACTGCACTCTGTTCAACCAGAGTTGACCCCCCCCCCCCCCACAGCCCCCCAAACACCACCGCCACACACATAAAAACTTAAGGAGATGCATAAACATGTGCGGTTTGGTCTGTCTGGTCCTGGCTTGGAGCTGTGGTCATCATTAAGTTTCCTGCTCATACACTCTTACACGGTTTACTTTGTGACTCTCACCTGCTCTGCACCTGTTAGATTTAACGTGCAGTAACAGTTCTCTCTCTCTCTCTCTCTCTCTCTCTCTCTCACACACACACACACACACACACACACACACACACACACACACACAGATACATACATACACACTTGCTAATGAGGCTTTATGTAACCGTTACCAAAACCCTGTCACACACCCGCACAGACAGAAAAGTGCTCATACTAGAGGGTCTTTACATAACCGTTACACTCACATTCACACACATATCCACCTACACTATTTACGCAAACACAGAGACATGGAATTCCATTCTCAGAAGAAAAAAAGATAGGAAAGTCAACAGTTATCATTTTGAACTGCCCACAATGGAAATAAGTATAAAACTACATTTATATATTAACATACATTCAGGATTTGTGTCATATGTCAAAATGTCTAAACTCTATATCTTCTTGAAAGGAAGTTTCACGAGTGTCTAAGGTGTATGCAAGAAAAATAAATAGTAATAAGGAAATTAGTGATAATGAAACTAATAAACCTGCAACTCAGTCAACAACATGTCCTTGAGGTTCAATAAATAAATTGTCAATATTTTTTTAAATTAACAAACAATGTGCTTTACAAGCATTAAATATGTTGTCATATTTAATCTAACATATTTTTGTTTTTTTGTTTTTTCTTTTGTCATTTTAGTATCTTTATTTTGGATTTGGATATGATGCCCAAAACAAAACAGAATAAAAGATACTTTTTTTTACACAGGCAATTGCTTTAAAACTACAAGAAACAATTTCCATTCCCTACAATATTGTAGGGAATGGAAATATTAAATATCTCTCTGCAATTTCAAGTTCTTCAGTAATTCGCGTGTGAAAATTTCCTTAGTAGACACACATCCACAATAGCACTCTACGCCTTTTACATTCCAGCAGATTCAAGTACACTTCGGTTTAATCACAGAAAATATTAACTCTTATCAAGCTTTTAATATTATTTTTAATCTCACTTGAACACACAACCTCACTGGGAGTCACTGATCAAACATTGTATAAACGAAAACTTTCCTTGCATGGTCCACTTTTTTGTGAAAATTTTTTTGTCCTTAGGAAAGCCATTTTTATTGTGATTATTGCAACTTTTAAAGGGGAGGAACCTCATAAGCCACAGAAAGTCAAGAGCAAAATACCAGTGAAACCTTTAAAACCCAAAGATAGCAGCAGGCGTCAGATTCACTGCTCGCATTAGTTGTCACACAACTGCTAGTATTGTTTTTTATGAATTTTTTTTATTTATAAAATTGTATTATTGTATAAAATTTAAATAGAAAATTTAATGAAATAGCTTAAGTTCTTGTATTATATGAATTTTTTTTCAGTGTTTTGTTTGATTTATATTTACTGTATAGTTACCTGAAATTTGCCTAAATAGTTAACCGCTTAGCTGTTTTAAGTGCAACATGGTAGACAAGGCAAAAGTTCTCAACCTGATTTTGGACTAAGAAAACAAAGTTTGGACAAAGTTGCTCTCATGTATGTCAGCTATGCTCCCTTTATTTTATAAACCCCCAGATGCCACTGTGGTACAGAATGTTAAACATGTAACTGGCGAGTCTAGTAAATCATTGCCCAGCTTCTATTATTATATCATGGCCTATTATGCCATCAATCATCAATTTTTACAGTCACTTCATTTGAAAAGTCTGGTTTATAGCTCTAGGTCGTCTTTAACCCACTTGATTCTGGCAATTTTATTCAATTTCTATATAATTCGTTCATATATTATTTGATGTTGTTAAAGATAAATATTAATCACTCTTGGCCTTTGCTGTCATTTTAACAAACACATCATGAAATGCTATGAATTAGTTTCAAGATTATAGTTACATAACAGCATGAACTGGAAATACACTGATCAGCCATAATATTATGACCACCTGCCTAATATTAAGTAGGTTTCCCCTTTTGCCACTATAAATGTAATGACCTATGTGTTCCGACACCTTTCTACTGAACCAGCCATACCCTATTCAGCCCATTTAGCTACAGTAGTTCTTCTATTGCATCGACGTACTTATACTGGCGGGGAAACAGCAAGATATTAAACCATGCCTGTCCCCACACACAAACCCACACACGCGCGCACACACACACACACACGCGCGCACACACACACACACACACACACACACACACACACACACACACACACACACACAGCACACGCACACACACACACACACACACACACACACACACACACACACACACAACTGGACGTCAGGTCTGAGCCTGAGCTGCATGAGAATTAATGCTTATAATTACCCTGCAGTAACTTCACAGATAACGATCATCCTCATACCAGCGGAAAAAAAAGTTCTAACAAGCCAGAGAGTGGAAGACGAAGCGAAGCGGAGAAGTGTGTGTGCATCTCAGTGGGACGTCAGGGCGAAGAAGTGAAAAGGCAAGAAAGGATGATTCTGCACTTATTAATTAAACCCAGCATCTACTGTAATTACTAAAGATCAGAGAATCTTCACACAATTTTCTCTCATTTACTTTCACTCTCACTCAATTCTCACAATGCATACAGAGTCAAGCATACAGATTAAACAAGTTATACTCGCCCCTTGCACCACACTGTCAAATAAAGCCTCTGCCCACCACAAACACACACACACACACACACACACACACATACACACACACACACACACACACACACACACACACACACACACACACACACACACACACACACACACACACACACACACACACACACACACACATGCAAACCCACCTGAATGTCCCTCTGTATTTCAAACATGGCCTTACAGCGAAGTGCTTACTTTGTAACACCTACAGTACATGTCACTCAACGTTATTCATCTGGCTGTTATCAATATTGTATATTACTTCTGTCAACCACTAGAGGCAATAAAATAATTACCCCCAAAATAATAAACATAATAATAAGAGACAAGGAAAAAGTTCATGTTGCGAGAATGTAAAGTAATTTATTTGGCTACTTGTTCTATTTGCTTTCTTCTCACATATTACTCTCAGTGTTCGCTTGTTCCGCTTTTCTTTTTTTCTCTAAGTTGCCCATCCTGTACAGACAGCCTTGAGCCAATCACAGGGAAGTCAGGGCATGAAGGATACAACCTAGTCAGGGTGGCACTCTATTGCAGGGTCCAAGCACTCACACATTCATGCACTTTTGGAACACCATCTAGCCCACTCTACATGTCCTTGGAGTATGGGAGAAAACCTACTGTACCAAGCACAGGAAGAGCATGCAAATCTCATGCACCCAGACACACCTGAAGTGAGATTTAAACCCTCGACCCTGGAATTGCAAGGCCACAACGCTAACGACTATGCCACCATGTTCACCCAATTTTCATTAATTAATGTATTCATTGATCTTCTATACCAGCTTATCCTTTATGCAGGAAACCCATCAAGCATGGCGAGAACATGCAAATTCTACGCACACAGACCCGAGATGGGAATCAAACCCATTTTTCTTTTTCTTTTTTAATTTTTTTCATTAGCGTAAACAATAATAACCCACTCTCATTTGAGCATCTGGTGTTCATTGTTGAAAAGGAAGCCAAGCTCCCATCTGGATCTGTTGCAGTTTGCTTATAAGACAGGAAAGACAGGAGACAAATGCGTGCGAATAAGATCTATTCTTTATCTGTCAATCAGCATGGTTGCATGAAAGCGTTCGTACTCTTTCCTTTTCTCTAATCATTACACACAAACTACTGACACCACAATAGTGGGGCCTCTTAAAGGGCAATGACAGAGTAACACAACTAGTAGCCTAGTATGAGAACAATAATATCAAACTAACTGAAGCAAAGTCTCAAACCTTCTATCGGGTCCTGAAGCCGCAATGCATCCCCACACTATCGCGCTACCACTTACTACCATGAAGTGAATTTTTTTTGTAGCAAATGTAAGAAATCTTATGTTAATTGTTGTTAGCCATGTTTTTTGTCCCGCAAACCTCTCTAACTTTAGCATTAGGTTCTTTCTAATGGAGACATGACCTCTGGACCACTGACCGAGGCCGTCAATGGCGAGTTTACTGTGACTTCATGTCCACATTTGATTTTCAAGAACTTTCACAAGATTAAAAAAAGTTATTTTGTGTACAAATATAGAGGGAAGAAATAAAGCTGGTCTGGAAGCTCTAACTATAAAAATTAATGCAGATGTCTACTTTCATGGCAAAAAAAAAAAAAAAAAAAAAAACACACATTGATATTGATTTTAAAATTACAGAAAGCAATAACAGAAAGCCATTTCTTCATGTTGTCGATTAACAATCTGTCATGCATTAACCCACTTGCCCTTACCGCCCTTATTATTACTTCAGCAGTTAAACTCTGAACACTGGGGCTGTATCTTAGATCATGCAGCTATACTGTAGTCCATGCCCTTACACTCCTGATGGGACGATCATCAATTCTAGTCAAAGATCAGTTGATTCCCTGTGTATTTGAAGCAATTTATTATGAAAAATAGCCATTGATTTTAATTGTTAAATTAATTAAATGTTTGTTTTTTTCTGTGCAGCTGAGCAACTGTTGTATATAATGACAATAACTGCGCATACTCACAACATGGTGTGTTTGACTGACTGAAATGAGTCGTATGTCGAACTGGGGACTAGTCGTATAGCTATACCAAGTCCATTTAGCTCAGTGGGACTGCATATGACTTCCTATGAGTCTCAGCTGAACTTTGGAAAGCTGCTTTGCACAGAACAAAGTTGTGAAATTTGGTCCTGATTATTTCCATTGTACTCGTGTTCTGGGTGACAAACGTCATGATTAGTGTGCAGAGCAGGAAAACATATAACAAACAAGCCTTATGGACCTGAGTTTTGATTTGTTTTTGGTTGACAGATTTAAAAAATATTTTAAAAAACTAGCAATCAAGTATTGTACGATCACTGATTGGTTTCCTCAAACTGAAGAATGATCATGGAAGGGTTACAAATTCCCATCACTACCACTGACTATATACTTTTGCTTTTTAATTGGTTTATTTTGGTATAGTGGACATTACAAAATGATCCTTTTAATGACCAGAAAATTCCCCAGACCTTAATCCCACTGAGAACTTGTGGTCAATCCTCAAGAGACAGGTGGAAAAACAAAAACCCACAAAAACTCCAAGTACTGATTATGCAAGAATGGGCTTTCATCTGTCAGCATTTGGACAAAATATGTTCTGTTTATATTTGTGTATATACGTGTGTGTGTGTGTGTGTGTGTGTGTGTGTGTGTGTGTGTGTGTGTGTGTGTGTGTGTGTGTGTGTGTGTGTGTGTGTGTGTGTGTGTGTGAGTGTGTGTGTGTGTGTGCGCGCACATGGGTTGCACTTTATCTTTGCTTGTATATACTGAATGTGTATAAAAAGTAAGTAGAGTGTGAAATCAATGTGGGAAATTTAATTTGTCTTTTTTAACATAGATACAGTCATACATGTATGGGAAAACCACGTGTGTATATGGTACACCGTGTATGTTTTGGCTAAAATAAAAAGGGAAAAAAAAATACATGAGACTATTAACATCTGGGCCTGATATCCGCTCCCGGTTCCCCATCTGCGCTCTTTCTCTTTCATATACACTCAGGCTCACACATGGAGAAAAAGAAAGAAATAAAGAAAGAAAGATACAAACATGCTTAAGGTCTAGAATGAGTCAGACAATATTTGCTTATTCTTAAGACTAAGTTAGGATGCTGTACACTTAATTACAAACACACGAACACAGTTACACACATCACGAGATACATTCACATGCAACACTCTAAAACAGTGTTCAGTGCAAATAGGATCTGGATTTTCTAAAATCTGAAAGTAAAATGTTGACTAAAGAATCAGAACCAGAACTACAACAAACAAGAACAAGAACTCACAGCGCCTACATTCACCTGAATTCTAATACACCTGAGACTTATATAGCGATCCAAATAAAAGAGACTGGCGCACTTTTGGTCTTTGCTCTCTGTGACTTGCTCCAGTGACCAGTTACCAATGCCATTTTGGATATTCACCCTGTTTGTATTTTCGTTATTGAGTTTAGCCTGATCTAGTTGACGTCCATTATACATTGTTAGACCCTTACCTGTTTACTGGACTTTCAATTTTCGATTATCTCTGCTGGGTTTGATTGAGATGATTATTGAACTGTGTGTTAATGAATATCATTACTGCACTTGTGTTGTCCAAGCCTGAGTTTCTAACATTGAAAATCTGAGTTAAATGTAATATAATTCGTGAATATGAAATTCAATTAAATAATTTACTAGACATAATGAATTAAATAATTATTTTAAAATGCAATCAGAATAGATCAATGACGATAAAAGTATATACAGTATATTGTATGTACTGTATGTCTGAAGTATATTGTATAAATGTCTGAGGCAGCCTGATCATGACTCTAGTGTACTAAAATAACTTTCTACCTTGATATCTACAGTAAGTGCTAGTGAAACACTGGGATAAGTGCATTACTGTAGCAGGGGATTATATAAAGCAATGGGGGAGTTTTTACTCTCATAACGGTGTTTTGTTATTCTGCAGAATCAAAAGTCCCGCTTCAACTTGAACACCCCTTGGTTATCTATCTGAGCATATTGTGTTCCGGTGCCCTGCACAGGTTTTCACCCCTGTTGTTTCTGATGGATCGCTCTGAGCTCCTTTGACAGCTCGGTGTTTCTTCACTTATGATTCCACATGAAAAGACACGCATCTATGCATATATCCACTCATAAGCAATATATCTATTTAGAATTGCCATACCAAAAGAGCATTACTGAATCAATGTCACCTAAATGCACATCAAAGTAACTTTCTGAATTTCAACATCCTCTAGATGTTATTAATTCCCAACCATAGTTCCCATCCATAGTGTGTATTGGCCATTAATAACTTCACTAATCTACATCTCAGAGGGGACACATCAGCTCTGCTATGATTTATCACCAGACAGTTATAAATAAATGTATTCAAATATCCAGGAATAAAGCCATTACTTATTTCTCGCTTGCATGCTACATATACACTGCTTAAAAAAAAAACATAATAAAGTCAGACGGGTTATGATTGTGATCGCAGTCATAATGCCTGCGTCAGAAAGATGAATGCACTCAGGCCTTTAATAAAAAACTACATCAGCACTCAGAGGCACACGGCACCCACTCCATAACTATTTTTTTAGACAGTATGATAAATTAATTTGTTTTTATATCAGAGTGGAATACTTTCCAACTGAAATTGATCTTGACTGTGTAGTGAAATGTACACTTTTTTTATTTATTTTTTTCACCCTTATTCACTATAGACCGGCAGAAACTGCTCAATGTCACATAGGAAACTAAACGTAAACTCTATAACAGATTAGTGTTTGCTGAACTACATTGCATTTTTATTAAGAATCATTATGAACCCTGCTGTTCCATTCAGGTTAAATACACTGTTAAGGATGCCGTAATATATGTCACAGAGAGATTCTTGCTAATTTAATGAGGCCTAATAGTAATAATAATACACAGAGAAGTTTGTTATTCTTAACTGCTGGTGTAACACAGGCTTATGACTCATATAAGCAACAGTTTAGTGCTTGGTTGTACTTAAAGCAGAAGTAGCTATTTTTCTTATTTATTTATTTATTTATTTATTTATTCATTCATTTATTTATTCATTCATTTATTTGTGTGATACCTGTTAAATCAAGCAGAAGACAAAACCTGAGTAGTGACAAACATTCCTGATAGAATTTTTTGTCATACAAATGGACCTCCATTGGCCTCCTAGAGGTTCCTAAAGGATGGATGGAATTATATATTGATGGCTTTTAAAATAAATGTAGTAGTAGTAGTAGTATACTAAATCTGATAACTTGGCATGCATAGGCACCTGAGCTCAAGCCAACACAATAGGCTTGGAATGACCTGAGCCAGACCATGAAAGCAAGCAGCCAACAAAGACTGAGGTTGAGGGAACTTCTTTAAGACAGATAAGCGGTTGGAAAACCTTAGAACTGTGAGATGGAGTGCATTTTTGTTACATGGAAAACAGTGTTTTTACACACCAGTGAAAGAGGAAATCCACCCAGATGATGATAAGAGAAAAACTCTACAGCATGTGAGACATATCTGATATGGAACCACAGGTCCGAGCAGACACCCACACCTACGCATACGTGCTTGTTTGTAGATATATACAGACAGACACTGGCAAACAGGCTAAGGAGATATCACTTGGTCAGCAGGCCCATGGCTGTTGAGTATCAAGTGGAGCATCAGAGATAAAATAGGCAATAGACATACACAGGCACACACACATACACACAGACACTCTGAATGAAACAGTAAGAAAAATGAGGGCATGTCAATCACACGGTTGCTCTTTATGTCCAATCTAACTCTGAAATTAAGAACCAGAAAATTGTGCAGCATTAAACAAGTAATCATTGGGTTAGTATGAAAACATTCAAAACCACTATCACTACAACCATGGGTCAAATCATTGCAAAATTAATTACAACCAAATAATAATAATAATAATAATAATAATAATAATAATAATTATTATTATTATTATTGTTGTTGTTGTTGTTGTTGTTGTTATTATAATAATAATAATAATAATAATAATTATTATTATTATTATTATTATTATTATTATTATTATTATTATTATTATTATATCTGAAACACTCGATGTTTCTATCATGAAGCGGACATGTCATTGCCAGAACAGAGAAATGTACTGTAAGAAACTGAATTAGAGATGAACAATGTCCATCAAATAATTTTACCAGAGATCAGATCTGCTGCTTGACCCTGCAAGCTTGCACGATTTCCACAAGCTCGCTAGACTAAACACGACTTCTGTCCCACCAATCGGCTTGTCAATGCCGATAATAAAAATAAATAAGAGATAAAAAAAAAGAGGAGTATTTTAGCGTGTGAGAAAAAGACAGGCCATCTAAAGTGAGACGTGAGCCATGTGAGAAAGAACTAAAATGAGCGATAGTCATCTCTGTGGCCAGTTGCGCAAAATATAAATAATCACCAATGAGGTGAATAACAAATTCCCCGCTACTCGATCAGCTCAGAACATCTGATCATGATAAAGCAAATGCAGACTCGTGACGACAACACGTCGGATAAAAGATGGTCAGGTGTTTGGGGACAATTTCTTTTATTGTTGAAAGCCTTCTCAGAATAGTACAAATTTCCATGCTGCAGGGGAAAAAAACCCAGAATGATGTTGGCTTCATGTTAAAATGGAATTTTAATAAAGTATGTCACTGTTGAGTTACTATATCACTATATTTAATAAATTGGAATGTTCTTGTGCTTTTTGTTTTAACTGTCATGCTTAAGGATTGATCTTAAAGAATATTATTTAGTAAGTACCCAAATTCTTTAGATTTTTTGAGTACAGTGAAATCAAGATACAGTATTTCATACAGTAGTGAAAAGACACTATGTCATATAAATGTCAGTTCTTAGAATTTAAGTGGGTCATTTCTTTTGAAACACTGATTTCTTTTTCTTAATTTTTTTTTTAATAACCCAGTTCAGTACTACTAATTGAAAGTAGGAAGATTGTGAATTCAGGATTCCCTTAGGACTTTAAGTGAGGTTCCTGGCCTATGAGTCTTCAGCTAAACTGTATCATCTGTCATCTGTAAGATGCTTTGGATGAAACATGCTTATAGAACAATTCCAGAATAACAAGGTGGTGTTAGTATTTGTCACATTCCATTCTCTCTCTCAATCTCTCGCTCTTCAGCACACACACAAGAGCCATTAGGAGGAACCGAGCAATCGAAGGATTTCCATCAGTGCTGTTTATGTGTGTGTGTGTGTGTGTGTGTGTGTGTGTGTGTGTGTGTGTGTGTGTGTGTGTGTGTGTGTGTGTGTGTTCTAGGGATCTACCACAACCCTGACAAGTATTAAACAATTCCCTAAGATTGGTAAATGAATTGTAGTGCTGTAAAGTCACATTAGAATAGACAGCCAGAGAGTGTTTATCTATAGAACTGTAACTGAGAGAAAGAAAGAGAGAGTGAGAAAGAGAGAGACTAATGTGGCTATTTGGCTACTTATTTTTTACTGAAGCACACCTCCCACACATGTCTAAACACAGACCTCACTGTGCTGATGAGTAAATGCGTTAAAGAAATAACTAATACCACCATCAGCCTGCTTCATTACCATTTTTTATTTACTTAATAAAATTATTATTTACAAAATGAAATAATATTTTTTGTATTATTTTATTAATTAATATAATTATGTTCATTATCTGACTGTTTAAATTTTTAAAAAGTAAAGGCATCAGGCTTCAATTTACTTCACTATTCATTTCTCTTCAAGATTGAAACACTACATAGACATGAACAGCTCTATGCCTCCATACTGTATATACAACTTATATCACTAATTTAAAATAATAGCTTTAAGCCAATACTTGTGGTCAATTCGGATTAAATATAGAATATAGTAAGATATTTCTACAAGTGCTTCAAAAAAAAAAAAAAAACCGAGCACAGTATAGTTTTTAGTTAAATTATAGCATAGTTATACACAATGCACAAGTTAGTATATGCTTGATTTAGGATAATCAATTTTTTTTTTAGCAATTTCAGTCAATTTTATCGATATTTTGCTTTCCAAAAAATAATAAAAGCCTTCTTTAACTATTATCACTTAGTGATTCAATATACATTGCAATCGTTTTAAGACTATATCAACTTTTTTCACCAATGGCATATCCCGTTATGTCAAATTTCAAGCCTTCACTTTAGTGGCTAATGTGTTACTGCCAGCTATATGGCAGCTTCACCTGGTCTCGTTTGCTCCACTTTAATTAAATGTCACCTAATCTAGAATTTGAGCTCCAGTTTGATTAAGCTTCCCTTCATCTAAAATCAAATTACTGATCCAGAGACAGTATTCCTGCTCTGAAAGACTTAAATAAGCCCTCTTGATCCTCAAACCGTTAGTAGAAGGGGTCAAGTGTCCGTCTGCGTGTCTTCTGAGGTCATGCGGCACTCTTTGTCTGTCATTTCGAACTTTTTCGAGAGCATCAAGGTGCATTAGCATGCTAAGTAACTGACAGCACAGTGTTTATATAGGCTTTGTCCACGACAATCTGACCCTGAAAGAGACCAAACAGGGAGCAAGGGTCAGCAGCAGGCCAGGGGTCAAAGGGGGTGCAGCATAAGCTTGTTTTATCCTTCCTGATTAAAAGAGCTAATGTTTCTGACTTTTAGAAGAGAAAGAAAGAGAGAGAGAATATGGAGAAAATAATTACTGAAAAGGAGTGAGAAAGAGAGAAAGAGAGAGAGAAAGAGAGAGAGAGAGAGAAAGAGAGAGAGAGAGAGAGAGAGAGAGAGAGAGTAAACTGTGGGTTGGTTTAGTTTGGAAGACAAAAGAAGATCTATATCTATATCAGCCTCACTTATTTCAATATTTATTTTAATTAAAAAAAAATACAGTTCTGGGATATAAGCTTTATGAAAATCGTTCAAATTATCACCAGGCTGTGTTCACGGTGCAGTGTTTTGAACTCGGCTGTAATAAATTACACCCTAGTAGAGCAAGGCAGTGTGAGCCCCCTATCTTTTTAATTTCCTGAATGCAATTCATTGCTCTGAACATGGACTCGAAACATTAATTAATTTGTATTTGATAATTTGCCCATTTTCACACCATGCCATGTAGTGTGTATATATATTTTCTTCTCTTAAACGCTGCACTGCCAGTAGAACTTTAATTAAGCAAAATTCTTCTGCCTGATAGCTAGTTTGAATTGTTGCCTTTCTTATTGTTATTATGTGAAGTCTTTTTTTTTTTCATTTACATTTTTTTATTTAATTTTCATTGAAACTGAAGCAGGTGGCTTGAGGTGGTGTAACTTTTCACCTTAATTATTACATGACCTGAAGATTATTTACGGTAATGTGAGAAAAAAATAATAATAATAACTTGAACATGATGGCGCTCGTGTTTTTTATATTTTACAGTTACCTTTATCCATATGATCCTAAATGAGTTTAAATTAAATGACATTCAGAAGCTGAAGTTCAAGGGAACCTGAACCACTTGATTACAAACTGACTGAAATGTACTGTACCAGGAATTTGAAATAAAAACATCAGAATAATAATGTGGTAATTTCTTTTTCAATTAAATAACATGAATATATAGTATATTTTTACACTTTTTCATTAAAGAACTTAAACATTAATATTTGAATTATTAAAATTCTTAAGTGTCTGTGGTACTGTGGCCGGGTCAAATTTATTTATTTATTTATTTATTTATTTATTATGAAAAGAACTTAAAATGCTCCCTCATTTTTAATCATACACATAAATGTAGTACATCATTTAAATCTGTAAAGGGTCTAGTTTTATTTTACGTACACTCACAATAATTACAAAACATTGTGCTTTTATAAAATAAGGAAAATAAACAGGGTGTCCTCTCAGCCGTCTCCACGGATATCTTTCTGAAATGTGTTACTAAAATACAGTAAACTGAAACACCACAAATACTTCACACAGTCAATCAATAGTAGGAATAAGAGTGTTCACTTTGTCTTGGGTTTATTAGTTACAATGCTATATATTATTTATATACATGTAAAACCCATATACATGTATATAAAGCATGAATAAATCAATCTCCTTGTTTTCAGTCACGTTTCTTTCTACTTATTTTCCCAATGCCTTAATTGCAACCATCCATTTTTACTTAGAGTTTGCTTATAATGCCTAGAATATTCACTAGACTGGTACGAGGATCATCAAATTCTGATTATATTATAGAAATAATGAGTAATATTTCACACACACACACACACACACACACACACACACACACACACACACACACACACACACACACACACACACACACACACACACACACACACGTGAAATGAGAACAGAAAACTTGATTCCTACCTGTTGGCCAAGACATTGTTGTGGGAATGAAGAACAGACATATTAGAATATAAAAGCATTGCTCAGTAGGTGTGTGTGTATATATATATATATATATATATATATATATATATATATATATATATATATATATATATATATATATATGTGATATTCATTCTGTATTTGTGCAAACATCATTTAAAACAATCAAGTCATTATAAAACATCAGATTTTTTTTTTACATGTTTTTTTTTCCCTGTCTAAAATGTAGGACAGTGATAGGAGAGCTCAGTCATCTTTATCGCACCTACTCTTACCCACAAATGCACACATGCACACACAAAAGCAAGACTTTAGATTGCACAAATGCAATCTAAAACCTAATTATCTCAGATGTAGAACTGGATCACAGAATGAGGTTTATGGACACTTTTAACCTATTAGTCTGTTTCCCTGAATCAGCACAAAAGCAATCAGATTCTGAATTAACCGGATGAGCAGAAAAAAAGAAACATAAGATTAAAAGTATCTTATATAACAGTTAATTCTGACCGAGCAATCTGATTGGATGAGAGGCATTCCACGAGTGGTAATAATGGTGGCTAACACCAACGTTTAACTATATGTATATATAACTATAAGTATATTACTATATGTATATAACTATATGTATATCAGTCCGCATCGCAGGTGTTCTATAATTGTTAATTACACTAACTGTCAGTCAAAGCCTGCATGAATGTAAGTCTGGACAGTTCACCATACTGAGGAGAACAGCTACCTGCCAATAACACAGTCAACATAGAAGCAGGTTCAACAAGAAAACACACATAATAATAATAATAATAATAATAATAATAATAATAATAATAATAATAATAATAATAATAAGATGAAGAAGAAGAAGAATTTCTTATAGGTCAATCTGAATTACATCAGGACCATCAGATTTTCTACAACGTTAACTAGCACACTTCTAACACAAGGCTGAATCCCAAATCTCTCTCTCTCTAACCCCTGATCAAGGGCACTACTTTTTTGTGTGTGACAGTGCATTGTCCACTCTACATAGCACACTAGCCTGGTATTTAACACTATTTGGGTAGAAATCTAAAATAGAAATATAAGGATAAACATACAGTATGGGACAGATTTACAGGACTGTCCACCACCTCCATGGTTTATTCTGATCATCTTTTGGCTACATTGTACCAGCAAGAATTTAAATATACTTTCACACCTATTAATTACACTAACTAAACTAAAGAGTCTCCAGCTCTGCCAGTTGGGGTTAGTTAGTTCTGCTAGTTGCAGAAAGATAGGTCTTGGTGGAGCAAAATAACTGGTTAAATAAAGTTCTATGGATGATTAATGGTGTTTGTGGACCTGCTGTATATAAAAGTAGTACAGCACTCCCTCTCATATGATACTGCTTAAGCATTTACTGGTTACTTTGGGCAGTTAAAACAGTAGGAAAATAATGAACTTTCATTTTATTCAAATTCATTAGTCTGGGGTAAGAGTTTAATTTTACATTTTTAATATATTTTAAATAAAAAAATTGAGCAAATGACTTCTAATGGTTCTAAAATGTAAATAATAATTGGATGTTTTTTCTAGAATGCTGTGCAACATTATGTAAATGTAACAACATATTGTTCTTTATATAAAAAAAAACAATAATTAAATACTTGTTGGCAAGTTGCTGTGCTGTTTTAATAAAACACATTTGCAGTTAAGAACATAATCAACCCTCGTTAAGTATCTTCTTATAGATACAATTTTATGGTTGTGATTTATTTCTGATTTATCTATATACTGTAGGTTAGCAATATGGGTGAGAAAAATATATCAGTATTCGCTTAAAGGAAATTTTCCCTTGGTAATGTTATACTACACCAATAGCGTAAATACTTTCAATGCTGGTTAGGGAATGAATGTATCCTAAAATAAGCAATAACCAGAAACGGCAATGTAATTAAAGCTCTGATATACCTAAAACTAATGATAACAGAACCCCTCCCCCATCTCTCTCTCTCTCTCTCTCTCTCCACAGAAACAGTCTAAAGATCAAGAGTTTCACTGAAGCAGTGGGCAGTGCTGGGACCAAGCCCAGAAAATCCTTTAACCACCCAATCAGTCTCTCTGAGGCAGCCTGTCCCTGCACACACACACACACACACACACACACACACACACACACACACACACACACACACACACACACACACACACACAATCTCAATTTGCTTCTCACCTACTCTCACACACGACAAATTACCCATCAGCCTCAGCACAGGCCAAGATGAGATGAATGAATCGAGCTGCATTGCAAGGTCACATGGGAACACAGTCCAATGTGATTTAATAGCAAAACACTTAAACAATTATAATTGTTTCTTCATTTCATTCTTCCAGTCTTGCTGAATGGCAACTGATGGCAGCTGAAGTAATCAAAATTATCAAAAAGTCTACAGTATGTCCAACAAATAAGCATGTGATACACTAAAGTATGTCTCTCTCTCTCTGTTATTCACCAACAACACTTTGCAAGTGACAAGATGCAGTTCATACTGATCTGATATTTATGGGTAGCAGTTACAGTTCTTAGGCTTTTTGTGTCTGGAGCTTGCTTTCGTGTAGACCAGAGACTTAGCTAAGAAGAATTTAAACAGTTTTTTTGTTACTGCACCAAAGAACGTCCTCCAAAAGGTTGGTGGGACAATGTTTCCAAAAGTAGGCCTTCAAATATAGTCACAGGTACACTCCTATTTAACTCTCCATTAAATCCTGATTTATGCTTCTGTGTGAATCGTGCATCAAGGATTAAGCACCTAAGGAGTGTCCTAAGGAGTGTCCTGAGTCTCTACTTGTGAGCTGGTGCGTCTACGTCTGCAATTATACTGTGGCAGTGTGGTTTCTAAGCCACTGTGCTGAGTCTCTTCACCACTGTCTAGTGTGTTTTGGTGTTCTGCAAACAATGGTGAATGATACTTAGCAAATTTTGTTAGAGGGAAATTTCAAATTACTGCAATGCAGAAACATGAGAAGAAATCAGAGGTGATGGTCACTTCAACATTCTTTGGGCTAAAAGGGGTCACCATAGCAAACCATCCAAAACTTTGGCACAGGTCCACACACAACTTTTGGACGAATGCCCTTCCTGATACAACCCTCCTATTTTTCTTACAGAGCTTGGGATTGGCACTGCATGCAGTGGCTGAGTCATATGGGGTGTGGCAACTCACCAATGGCGAGGCTTAAATCTGGATCCTTAGATTCTTAAATTAACAACTGAGTCTTAGCCGCCTGAGCCACCACTTCCCTTTTACGGCCAGTAAAACGTTCAATTATGACAACTCCCCAATCAGCTAAACATCAGAACATCAATCTCTGAACTTGTTTTCTTTTCTTTTTCTCTTTTTTGTTGTTGTTTCTGTTTTCTTCTTCTTTTTTTCCTTTTAAGCAGGAAGCAATGGTATCTGGCTGGCTAGATGCTGTAGTTCTTACATTTCTCTGCCAAAAATGTTGTACTGCAAATTATTATTTTGTTTGTTTGTTTGTTTGTTTGTTTGTTTGTTTGTTTGTTTGTTTGTTTGTTTTCTTTTGGTGAAATAGAATGTAAAATGTGTTGAGGTGTAAAAAAAATATTGCTCAGGTGTATGTATGGTTTTAGTTTAAACAGTATCCAAATCATGGATTAAATCAAAATTATTAATCAAAATTATTAATCAAAATTATTAATCAAAAACTTCACAATACTTAGCAAAATCCTATAAATATATTGAAGTTGAAAACAAACACACAAGCAAACAATTATGCAAAACCACACATGATATTTTATTTGCTTTAATTTCTCTTATAAGCAAGAAAACAGATTACAATTAATTAAATAATTGAGAACAGAGAACAAGCAAAAATGCCAGATGAAATAAAAAGTAATCTAAATGAATATTCATATGTCCTAGTTCTACTCTGAACTATTAAACAACCCATACACAAATGATTTTTTTTTTGCTTAATTTCCACCATTATAGTATGTTGATCATTACTGTACTAAAAACAATACACTAGATTAAAGACACATTTGTTGTTTAAGCCTAATGTTCACACAATGTTTAGGCTTAATTTTCTCCTACAGTCCTGCTATGATTGCAATCATCTAACTACTCAGCTCTTTCAGCTCCACTTTACCCACTGTGTATACTCTCCCAGCTTAGCACTGCAAACCATTACAGCAGCAATTTAATAGGAAATGTGTGTGGAAATATGAGCAGCATGAATATATGCATGTGTATAAATTAAGCTGAAATACCCGGCCGAGCCTTTAATGAGTCGCAGTGGAGGTGTAATTTAAAAGGAAGTTATGTAGGATTTCTAATGTTGAGGTCTGAAGAATGATTGGAGATTGTTGTGTAAATTCATTCGAATGAGGGCCAATATATTTCTGGCTCATTGAAGTGTGCGCACTGCAGTAATACTGGGTCGTATTATTCTCATTGCTTTGCTCACTGAAGCAAAAGGTCCATAATCAATGTTCCAGACACACTCCAAAAGTGTATGTGTGTATATGTGTATGTGGGATAGAGAAATGGAGAAAAAAAAAATGTGTCAAGGCTTATCTGCAAATATTAACATATAGACATTACTGTCCAAATGCCTTAATAATAATAATAATAATAATAATAATAATAATAATAATAATAATAATAATAATAGTTCAGTATTTAAAATCAATCATTATTTAAAATGTAACTGTTTGAAAGATCTTGGTGTTCTTAGAAAGAAACCCATATACACCATTAAGGGTTATATTTAAGCAATATCACATAGAGGAAGTGCTGTCCTGATCTGGTCAGATCAGAATGAGAGTGGTGAAGTTAAATAGGTAAATATTAACCATAAAAACTGGCAGATTGTCTGACTTTTTTTCTCAATAGTTGGAATAAATATATTCTTTCTCTGCATGTTTGCCCCAAATATGGATAAGATTAGTTGATGTGACAAGGTTCTGGGAAGAAAATGTATCTTCTATTCCTGATTATTAAACTTTAAGAGAGCAGTCTCTCCAGCAGTCTTTACTTCAGAATGTTGATCATCTGGGTCTCTGACAGAAGGTAACACTTCTACATACTTCCTTATAAATTACACCTACGCTGCAACTCATTAAAGACTCGACCGGTAATTTCAGCTTATATATATATTTACAGTACAGACCAAAAGTTTGAATTTGTATTATGGCAAGAAAAAAGCAGCTAAGTAAAGAAAAACGAGTGGCCATCATTACTTGGTCAGGCAGTCAGTCAGTCCGAAAAATTGGGAAAACTTTGAAAGTGTCCCCAAGTGCAGTCACGGAAACCATCAAGCACCACAAAGAAACTGGCTCACATGCGGACCGCTCCAGGAAAGCAAGACCAAGAGTCACCTCTGCTGCGGAGGATAAGTTCATCCGAGTCACCAGCCTCAGAAATCGCAGGTTAACAGCAGCTCAGATCAGAGAGCAGGTCAATGCCACACAGAGTTCTAGCAGCAGACACGTCTCTAGAACAACTGTTAAGGGGAGACTGTGTGAATCAGGTCTTCATGGTAGAATATCTGCTAGGAAACCACTGCTAAGGACAGGCAACAAGCAGAAGAGATGCGTTTGGGCTAAAGAAGACAATAAAGAACACAATAAAGAAAACTCTTTGAATGAGAAGGTGTGTCCAAACTTTTGGTCTGTACTGTATACAAGAGTTGGACAATGAAACTGAAACGCCTGGTTTTAGACCACAATAATTCTTTAGTTTGGTGTAGGGCCTCCTTTTTGCGGCCAATACAGCATCAATTTGTCATGGGAATGACAGATACAAGTCCTGCACATCATTTTGAGTCATTCCTTGTGCAGAATAGTGTTCAGGTCACTACGTGATGCTAGTGGTGCAGAATGTTTCCTGACTCGCTCCTCCAAAACTCCCCAAAGTGGCTCAATAATATTTAGATCTGGTGACTGTGCAGGCCTGGGAGATGTTCAACTTTATTATTAACATTAAGCCACTCTGCCACCAGTCTTGCTGTGTGTATTGGTACATTATCATCCTGATACACGGCACCGCCTTAAGAATACAATGTTTGAACCAGTGGGCGCAAATCAGTACACACCTAAGAAATATTGAAGAAATACTGACTGTAGCAAATGTAGTTGAGTTGAGTTAAAAATGAGTTTTTAACCAAAATGTATTAATATTTTGGTTTGGACAACAAGATGAGATACTTATCTCCTTACAAATCTTTTACTCAAGATCAAACCATAGTCTCTGGAGCTAGGATTTTGTTTTTAGAGAAAATCCATAATCTATGTAAAAAATGAAGTGTGACATACCATAACTACCAAAACCACACACACGTACACATGCACACACACACACACACACACACACACACACACACACACACACACACACACACACACACACACACACACACGCACGCGCACGCCGATTGTTACCCTGCCAAAATAGGTTGATAAGTACAATGGTTTAATTAACACTTTGTCAGTACTTAGTGCGCAGAGCTTATAATCATCTATGGCTTAAGAAGTCTAATCACCTGCCACCTTTACTCAGATCTTATCTCTCACTTTAAACAAACACACTTCTGGATGTGCCGTGTTTCTGACTCATTCTTGTCAACTGATTGTATTAATTTAAATACTGAGAGTCGTGTGTGTGTGAGTGTGTGAAAACTGTCAAATATTACAAAAACATGTAGACAGGCCCTATCTGCAAAAAAAAAAAAAAAAAAAAAGTCATTGTCTAGGGTTCTTTTAAAGTCCCCAAGACATTATTGTGGGACATTCCTCAGACACCCGCAGGATGAAAGCAGATAACATCCTTTATATTTAGGACTATATATACACAAACTCCCGCTCAAAATTTTGGGATCATTTTCAAATTTCTTTGTTTTTGTTTAGTGATTTTTTTTTTCTACGTTATATGACAATGCAATGTCAAAACTATGGATTTCAAAACTATGAAACAATATGAAATTAGGTAACTATGTGACAACAATTGTTATTTTTAGACAAAGAACTGAGCCTTTCAGGAATAGTTGCAAGAGCAGTATTGTGTCAAGTGCATTTACATCAAGCACCATGATGAAACTACATCATGAAGAGCTACCGAGGAAAGCAAGACCAAAACGTACCTCTGCTGCAGAGAAGATGTTCATTTAGAGTTACCAGCCTCAGAAATCACCAATTAACAAACAGCACCTCAGATTAGAGCTGTTATGGAGGCTTTACAGAGCATAGGTAGGAGACACATCTCAATATCAACTGTTTAAAGGAGATTACTGCATATTTTGGATACCTTCAGCATTGTTTTACAATGTAGAAAGAAATAAAAAATCAGGAAAGACTACGGAATTAGAAGTTGTGTCCAAACGTTTGGCTGGTAGTGTATTATATACAGTATATATATATCCTGGGAATGGTCCCTAAAGGTCTGATTGGGAATGTTACATGATACACAGGAACCAAACAAGGACCATTAAACATAACATCAGTAAGATCACACAGAGACTGATTGTAAGGGAACCAAATGTGAACATCACAAATGTCTGCTGAATGGACATTCCCTGTTTTCTGGGTACATGCCTACTGATAAACCAAATTTAACAATTTCCCAATTGAAAAACCTCCCTTCAACCACCCTTATTTCAGTAGTATGTGCTTGCAAATAAACTTGAACAGATTATCTTAGCTGCTAATATTAATATTTGCATTTTTCTATGATAGCAGGCAATGATTATAGTTCATTAGCTAATGTGGCTTGTGTTACTAGCTAGAACAGCTAGCTTGTTAGTCACCCACTTGAGAAACGTATTGTAAACAGGCTAGATAATAAATTAGCATTATATTAAACAAGCTAGCACATTAACTAGCCTAGAGACATGCTAATGCAGCAAATAAGCTAAGCCCATAACATGCTTTACTAGAAGCATTACATTCTGTAGCTGTCACTTTTGGGTCCACAACAAAACACTAATGGATTACTTTAGCTAAGCTACCTTTATCATTTGTTCAGTTACATTTGTCTTGCTAGTCGTGTGCGTTGCGTGCCACGTTGAGTGAAATAGCTCCTGTTAGTTCAAGCAAGCCATAAGAAAATAGACAGATTTTTAGTCTATGACATGACGCTGACGGCTGAAGGCTTGAAACGTCTGTACAGTTTAACAGAAAGATTTGACGACAGCTACTTAAGCAGCTGTGACCAACATACTGACTTTAAGCATGCTATTTATGATGCGCAGACATGGTGTATAGGAGGGGGAAAAAATAAATGGAAAAAAAATAGAATAAATAAATAATAATAAAAATGTCTGTATTAATTACAGTGCGATTAGTCCAGGCTTTGTGGAATGCTGTATCATTTAATTGAAAAACTAATGATCACATTTTTGCCAGCTTCTAATTAGAAAACATTGCAAACTTTATCGCAGCTCCACCGATGCATGCAAACAAACACACACACGCACACACACATACACAAACACAAAAACACACAAACCTCTAGCTTTTTCTCTCACATCCACTCACTCCTATTAAGCCCTCTAACACACACACACACACACACGGGCACACCAGATTCAGGGAGCCAATGCCCACTCTAGTCTCAGGTTCCTCTTCCCATTGTGAACCATCTACCACAAGATTCAACACTTTTTGTGTTTTGAGATGCCTTTCTGCTCACCAAGGGTGTACAGAGTGCTTGTTTGAGTTCCTGTACTCGCCTTGTCAGCTCGATCCATTCTGAATATTTTCCTTTTTTTTGTCATTGACAAGATTTTGAAACACGTTTTATCGTTGTCTCATGATTCTGTCTAAACTCTAGAGACTGTGTCCCTGAAAAACCAGCAGGTCTGGTAGCAACAACAATGACACAGTGAAAGTCACAGCAATTACACTCATTTTTCCTCACCTTGATGTTTAATGTTAAGATTAAAAGAAGCTCTTTGATCTGTATCGACATAAATGTAAATGTAGCGTTGTGCTGCTGACACATGATTGGTGATCAGTGTATCTTTATGCTTTACTTGATTTCCGACGCTTTAATTGACTCTCACACACACACACACACACTGAAGTTCTGAAGTCACCTGTCTTTGTAGGTGGTCCGAAAACTTCAAAAGAACTGTGTGTGTGTGTGTGTGTGTGTGTGTGTGTGTGTGTGTGTGTGTGTGTGTGTGTGTGTGTGTATGTGTGTGTGTGTGTGTGTTTGTGTGTGTGTGTGGTAGTACCAGTAGTAGTCTCACATCCTGTTATATATATATATACCCAGGAGCATGCCAATGTTTTTCTATTTCCCAATTCCATAAAAAATAAGAAATAAGATGAGAGAGGAAAGGAATGTGGTAATGAGGAAAGGGAAGAGATTTACTTTATGGATGTAAAAGATGGAAAGAGGGAGGCCTAAAGGAAGCGATTAAGAGATGGAGAGTACCAAATCCATTCATGCTGTTATGAGAGAGTCATCATTGTCAAATTGTCTTCTTGTCCAAGAGTTTAGGGTAAAGAGGAGGAGAAGAGGAGCAAAGAGAGACAGACAGAGAGATAGAGAGACAATGGAGATGGAGACAGCTAGACATGCGGAAGAAGGTGTGTGTGTGTGTGTGTGTGTGTGTGTGTGTGTGTGTGTGTGTGTGTGTGTGTGTAACCTAGAAGGCCTGGCATGTCTCCAGCCGCTCCCTCTCAGCCACTAATAGGGCTCCATTCAGGCTCTGTGTGCTCCTCTAATTGAAGGTAATTGTTGGGAAGAGGCCGGAGAGGAGGAGTGTGACACAGCCTTCAGTCTGTTCCTTCTTTCCCTGACGGCCAGAGCGGCCATGACCCACGATCACGTTTCATCACACACACACAAGTGTGCGATTGTGCGCTTGCTTAAATGGCCATCTTGTACTGGAGTGACAGCTCCAAAGATGGGCGGAGCCTGATGACAGCACGAAAGAATGGAGGATGACAGAGGACGAGAGAAAGAGGAGGAGATGCACAGAGAAAGAACGATTGTTCTGTTCATGTGGAGAAAACCAGAGTCTTTCCTCCGGCAGTCCAAAGTCGCCGCACGCACACAATCATGCACGCATATACACACAGTGTTACACAAACACAGGATACACAGGTGATGAAATAATGATGAAATGAGAATTGGCCTTGCTGAGTGAGGTGTGTGTGTGTAAATGTCTTTCACTGGGCATTATGCCCAGGTAGGTACTGTGTGCGTTCACACACACATACATGAATAAGTATTTTTAATAAAGAATTAAGGTGTTGGATAATAATAATAATAATAATAATAATAATAATAATAATAATTTGTTTTGATGTTCTTCTTAACTCTTGTTCTAACTCTTTTGATACATGTAAGATCCCTGTAAGTTTTGTAACAGGTTAATAACTTCTGTTTTGCAGCACTGGAGATAAAACCTTCTCCTGTAGTCACACTAATTTGTCTTTTCCTATATTACACCAAACCTGAGCTTTCTGCAATCTTCATATTTTTTCTCCCTCCTGGTTCATATTGGATTTCCGCAGTGACGGATTCTATCGAGTGTGCGCAGAGCGTCCGGGGCTGAAATAAGCATTTACCTTCGCCGCTCGAAGCTCGTAACTCTGCGCTCGGCTGCATTTGGCCATGCGGACGCAGCCAAGCGGGAAATCCAGATTCCGGCACTATCAGGGAAATGGCACGCATGAGTCGGGTGCCTAAGTTGAGCTCCTAATCAGGTCGGCCTAATGGTAACTCTCCATCACGCTAAGATTGAGCGCTAAGCCTAAATACCAATGCTCCTTTTCCAGCTAAAGCGATTCCTATATTACTTTTCCCCCCGTAAACCTGGGCAAGCATCAGAGACGGAAATGAAAAAAAAAATTGTCTGTCTTTCCTTCTCTCTCACTTTCGCTCCCTCCCTCTTGTTGTAGTCAGCAAACATTTTGGCCCCCGAATCGCTCGTTCACTCGAGCGTGGCTGCAGAATCAACAGCGCTATCTCCCCTTTGCGATGTTCTCGGATGAAATTCAAAGCGACTCTGGACATCCGTTTCTGAAGCCGTGTCAAGAGAGATATAAGGGTGAAAAAAAAACTCCAGCATGGAATGGAATGGGGATTTATTCATTGGCATTATCAAAAATGTATGGAGTGAAGAGTGTGGATTGACTTCCTTCTTTGCCGTGCTAGCTTTACTAGAGTACTTTCAGGTCTGAGAGGCCTGAAGGCATGGCCGTGTGTCTCCTAGGCATCAGAGACTGCTGGTAATTACCCAGATTACTTGAATTCTCTTGTTTCCATTAGAGATCGGTTAATTATTCAATGGTTTTATCTAAATAGCTAAAAGAGCTGATAAACAATGTGGATGAACCTGATCCTTTTTCGTTTAACCTTTAGCCTTGTGTTATAGTGTCAGGTACAAGGGACACCTAAACAGATCAAACAATCAAGCAACCAAGCAATAAATAAAACCATTTCATTCTTTTTAGTTTCCTCATAAAGAAAATACCATTATACCATAAAATCAGTGCTATATAACAAAAAAAATTATGCGTGGTATTAATCAGTATGAGTAAACTGAGTGCCCAGTGCAATCATAAATATTGAATGCACTGTTAAGGAAAGATAAAATAACTGATTGGTTGATTCTCGTGAATGAAAGCATAAAAGACTTCTAGCACAGTAAAACCTCTTAGCTGCGGTAAAACATTTAAATAGCGCAAACATTTTAAAGAAGATTTTTGAATGACACTCCAGGGTGGCTTGGGGATCACAGCAGTCGTTTCCAAGAACATTCAGTGGCTGGAATGCTTGATCTTCAAAAACGATGGATAATTTGTGGGAATCTTGTGGAAGTGACGCATCTGTCTGTGGGAACTGTACGCACAATTATTCACCAACACCACTTGCACAATACAGGAATTCAGCTGGAAGTTATTGCCACATCCAATTTACAGTCCTGACCTCACACCAAGCCATTTCTACATGTTTGGGCCACTAAAGGAGTTCCTGGGAGGCCAGCATTACAGATGTGAAGCAGTTAGTCCGCTGGCTCCAGCATACTTAGAAATCTTTCTCGATGAAACTTGATGGTATCCAAGATTTAGTGAAACACTGGAATAAGTGCATTTGTGTTGGAGGGGATTATTTAGAGAAATTAAGGAAGGTTTACTCTCATACCTGTGTTCTGTTATTCTACACAAACAAAAGGCCTGGTTTGCCTTGAACAGCCCTCGTATTTTATCCATGCCAAAATGTATAATACAAAGAGAAATAGGGGGAACTTAAAAAATTGTACAAATAAATTATATTTAAAACTATTAAAAATATATATATTGTTACTGTTAACACATACTTGGCAGTAGAATTACCAGTAATCCAATACATTTACTCTTTTGGAATCGACTCATATTCAAAGCAAATTGCTTACAAGGCAGGAGACATTAACTGAAGGTTAAAGTTTGTGCCCAACCTTGGCAGGGATTTGAACTCACAACTGTACTCTAAAGGCTTGACCATGGAGGAAACTCTTCTCTTTACAAGCTGATTAAAACACTTTCTAGCACACTAAACATGCATTAACAGATGAGGTTCATTTTTTTTCTAGCATCTACTGTACACTCATTGTGTTAAAAGTATGGGTTTACCTAAATAGTCTCTAAAATAAAGAGCATAAAAACTATCTGTGAATTTGCATTCTTGAGCTGAGCTAAAATATAAGCTCTTCCACTATGCATTGTGTTTCCTGGTATTTCTCTGTGAGCCAATGCACTGCACTGATTTCCCAATATTGAACGGTATAATCCAGTAAAAAAATAAAAAATACTGTCAAATAAATACTGTAAGTTTGCAGTAGTTTTTACAGTGTTTCTTTTCCTTTTATACGTGTTGCTTGTGTGTGTTTTGTACTTGTGCAGCTTGATCGTGGAGCTCACGTGTCTCTTGTGTCTAGCTGATAATTAGTCTGATGAAATGAACTTTAAATCTTTCCGTTCCATTCAACAGTCACATTATAATCATCCTTCTTTATCCACAGCCATTAAAAAAAAAGTGTGGAATGAAATGAGGAATTATACATTGGCATTAGGAAAATGGCATTGTGGATGGAACAGGGTAGATGGAAGTCGTCCTTTGCCCTTTAAACACGTTGCTAGTGTGTATTTTTGGACCTGTGGGGCCTGATGGTGACATTGGGTTGATAATTAGTCAGATGAAATGGACTTTATTTCTCTTTTCCATTTCAGATTCACACTATAATCGTTGGAGTTTAATTAAAAGTCTCAATCAATCTGCCGATTTGGTGCTACAATAATGGTGCGCCTCCACAATGAAAGCTTAATCCGACGTCGCCCTGCTGTGACATCTGATGCCTGCAAAGACAAACCGTCTTTTTTTTTTTTTTTTAAGACAGACTTTTAAAAAAATGTTTAATAGACCAGCCTTTTAAAAACTCGTTATGAGAGCAGAGGAACAGTAGCCATATATACCACAATGCACCGGGCGAGGATTAGGCCTCATTTGGGAGGTGAAACGCAATTAGGACACTCTGGATTACTTTCCTTTTTAAAGTTATGGAGACACAATGAAAGAAGCAAGGAACAGCTCTCAGTCCTTTAGCTCCCATCAGCACCATCGGAACCAACCTTGTCATGCTAATCGTTAAGCTATATTCTCTTTATAAATGTCTTTAGCTTCAAAGCTTCGTCAAAGTCTTACAGTACATTTCATGCAGGAGTTTAGAAAGTGAACCTCCCTGCCGCAATGTTTCGTAAGAAGACAGAAGTTAAATGTTTTAGGACATGCTTCGTAAGGAATTAGCAAGTAAAAAAGAAATGAAAATAGTTCTTGCTAATGGAAACGTTGCTAAATGCTGACCTGTGAATCTACAAACTTGACACACAAAAAAAAACCTGTAAGGGGAAATTGGTACAAGAAAAAAAGCTGTATTAAACCTGACAACCAGTCATTTTGGATTCATTCGGATTAGCTTGGGGTGTTTTAGCCAACATGTAGGGGCTAGCTTAAAGGTTTAATATTTAGCATTTGCAACAAAAAAGAGCTGTAGCTGAAAATAGTCATTATTATATTATTATCTGCTTAAGGTGCAACCAAGGACATCACCTATCAAGTTATTAATTAAATGTTTAGTTTTCTGGTTAATAATAATAATAATAATAATAATAATAATAATAATGAGTTGGCATAAACTACCAAAAATGCCACAATGTTTGTTAACAGAGAGAGAGAGACAGAAAGAAAGAGACAGAAAGAAAGAGAGAGAAAGAAAGAGAGAGTTATTTCGCACTATAAAGGCAGATTGAACAGTTACCTTAAATTACCTTAAATCCTGAGGAAGTAAGAGTGCGTGCAAACCGTATACCTCTGATCCGCCCTACACTCCTATAGCCGCGAGTGATTAAACCACAGGCATATATTAAATTAAACCATTCTACCCTTAAAAAATTAATGAGACAGGTATGAGGAACGCTATGATAATGAGCAGAGTTAAGATGGCTCCCTGCTGAACAGATACGCTCACCACTAATCCGAACACGCCGCTTTGCACTTCCTTCTCTCTTTCTCTTCTCTGCACGCCGAGTCGCATTTAAGCCGAGATGAAACCTGGAAAAATAATCAGCAGGTAAAGATGTTATAAAAGGAATGTGGGGGTTTGGGGGTGATGTTGTAGCTCTAGTGCACTGTTCTTTAATTTGGCTGATTTTCCTGCAACTGGAGTGTAGCCTGAATCTCCACACACACACACACACACACACACACACACACACACACACACACACACACACACCATGACGGAGCTTTACAAAGCGTTTATAGGAAACGTTTGGCCAAAATGGCTTAAAAACTGTTCTTTTTTTTTTTTTTTTTTTTTTTTTAAATCAAAATGTATTCAAGACGTCTCCAAAGTTTACTACTTTAAAGTTTTGCATTAGAGGTAAATGAAGTATGGTTTGCTCATCCGCCAATAGGATGTAGTAACCTCGCGTGAAATAAACTAGTTCAGAATTAGCCTTCAACACAATAATGGAATAAAAATTATAAATCTAAGTTGAATCTGAGTTCTATTATTATTATTATTATTATTATTATTATTATTATTATTATTATTGTTGTTGTTGTTGTTGTTGTTGTTGTTGTTGTTATCATCAATAATCAAAGTTTAATGTTTGCATGAACTCCAAGGTTTGTATTTTTCCAACTAGATTCAGGTTTGGGTAAAGGCTTTTTGACGAAATATCAAGGAAGAAAGCAAATCGAACATACTTTTATGAGGCCATGCTAATGTGCGAACACGCTCACACACATACACACACACACAAATGCACACACGAAATCGCACACTGAGGGATTCTGTAACATAAGACACGAGAAAAAGTGATGGAGTAGCCTTTTTTTTTTTTTGCAAAAGTTGCTAGCGACTCTCTGTCTTTCACTCTCTCTCCCTCTCTCACACACACACACACGCGGGTGTCGTAGGGCTCTCAATCTCAGCTGGCAGTCTTTCAGTGTGCAGTTAAAGGTCCATCCGTCATGCTGCAGCCTAACCAAAACAAAACGGTGCCAACTGGTAGCTCTTAAAGCGGTTTTCAGTGCAACAGCCTCCTCCCTCACCACCGCCACCATGATTAATGTGAGGCATACCGACAGGTAAACACACACACTGACACTGTGTGTATGTGTGTGTGTGTGTGTGTGTGTGATTAATTTCCAGTGTGGAGACAGGTAAACAGAAGGATATTTACATGCTTTATCCTCCTCCCTGTTCCGACTTAGTTCTCCTAAGCCGGAGATATTTTATCCTTTCAGCTAAAACTGTTTATTTTCTTTCTTTTTTTCTTTTTTGCTTTTGACGCTCTGACACGCACCACTTTCTCTTTCACCATCTTCTGTTACCATTTCTCCTCCGCTCACTTGTTATCTCTTTGCTTCTGACTTTTTCTCTTTGCAAAGGTTGCAGGTACACTTGCAGACAAACAAAAAGGGGCAATAAACAATAGAGCTTTTTAATACTTTCATTTGCTTTTTTTTCCAGTGCATGGTTAAAAGTCTATTTTTTTTTAATAACAGATTACACTATGAAAGTACCTTATTTATTTATATTAAATTATATAAAAGGTGTCATATAATATGTACAATTAATAGAATGGAAATATATAAAGCGCACTTTTGTTTAAATGTTGATTTATACAATGCATTTTACATTTTACATTGATTTACATTCTATATACAGTAATGCGCCAAGTCGTGAGTCACCCGTCATTTCTTCATATTAAATGATATACATTAAATAAATAAAAAAATGGAAAGACATGGTTTTCTGTGACAGGCTGCAAAGTCCTGCAAAATGTAACAATTAGTAAAATTAGTGCTAATGTAACAACCTCAGCAGCAGCCTCATTTCCCCTCTCGTCTGTTCCAATCACTCAGCATTCAGCATCACCACTATACTAATCACCGGCCCGATCATCTGTCATTATCTGCACCTGTTTCTCACTGGTTCATGCCTGAAGTTAGATGGTGTTTTATGCTTGAATGATTCATAGTTCACTGTTTGGCTTAGCAAACAAAAAACATTCCTCTGAAACTGCTTAGAAACAGGGACTGGACTGAAAATAAGAGACAAAAAAAGTCCTTCAGAGGAAGCCTGGAGAACTATTTCTCAAGACTACATAAAAAAATACATGAAAGTCTGCTTCTTTGGGAGCCAAATATGAAGGAATGGGGGGGCAAGACTTTTGCACAGTACTGCATATATCAATCACCTATTCAGTATACTGTACACTGACAACATGTGATAATAATATCATAATAAGAAACTCATAAGCCGTTAATATATTGTTATGATGGAAAAAGTGAAAAGCAGTACTATACTATCCATCTATACAGCAGGGCCAGTTATACTCTCTAAGACTCTCAGTTACAGATGTGTGTGTGTGTGTGTGTGTGTGTGTGTGTGTGTGTGTGTGTGTGTGTGTGTGTGTGTGTGTGTGTGTGTGTGTGTGTGTGTGTGTGGTGCTGTCAGGATTCAAATTCATTTCCAAACAAAACCTTTGACAGCTGCACCACTCTGCAGCCAAAAAAATCTTTAAAAATATGGCATTAGAGAGTTTTTTATTTGAACTTGGGAAAGCTCTGTGGTGAATGCTGTGCATTAGTGATGGGAAAGTTGTGAGTTTGAGTTCCAGGCCTGCTAGAGAGCCACTGTTTAGCCGTGGATCAAAAAATCTTAATCTTCAAACACGTACCTCTATACTTCAATAGGAATCTGGCTTAAATAAAACTTGAGATGTTTTTTTTTTTGTTTTGTTTTTTTTCTTCAGATTGTTCATAAGGTATTGAATAATGCTCAGACAGTAGGCCTGGTAGCAGAAAAAAATCCTTTTATCATTTAGCAAGGGATAGAAAACCCTTAACATAATCTAGGGATAATAATAAAGAGATTTATATTTAGATTTTTATTATTTCATTAAATAAAGAGAATTTAATTGTTGATATGCTGCAGCTTATTAATATGTTTACTTAATATTTAATGGAAGAATTGTCCAGAATTTTTTGTCAAGATTTTTCCATCATGGATTTAGTTCTGAGCTCCGATCAGCTATGTGTTTGTTTGTTTGTTTGTTTGTTTGTTTGTTTGTTTGTTTGTTTGTTTGTTTGTTTGTTTGTTTGTATCTTCTATACTGCTTATCATATAAGAACCCTAGAGCCTATCTCAGGAAACCTTGGGGTACACCAATCTTGCACACACCACACACACTATTTCACACACACTACAGGCAATTTGGGAACACTGATTAGACTAACCTGCATGTCTTTGGACTGTGAGAGGAACCCAGAGTATGCGGAGGAAACCCACCAAACACAACATGCAAACTCCATGCACACAGACCCGAGGTGGGAATCAAAACCTCGACCCTGATATTTTATTTATTTACTTGTTTATTTAGTATTGATTGATTGATTGATTGATTGATTGATTGATTGATTGATTGATTGATTAAATTCCAAGGGAATGTTAGCTATTTATAGCTGTGATATCATAAGCTTTATCAAAAATAAGCTTGCTTTGTGGACCATTAATACCATTCTATCCAAATATGAAAGAAAAGCTTGAAATTAAGTTTTTTAATTGTTAAATGATTAGCTTTAAACAAGCTTGCTTTGGTTTAAATAACTAGTATGAACCACCTTGTGGAGGGCCAGATTAATAATATTATTATATACTGTAGTTGTTTATCAAGCTACAATTAGTGTTATAGTTTCCTAACATGCTGCACTAACAGTCAAATTTGGACAGATTGTATAATAATTTTATTATTATTATTATTATTATTATTATTATTATTATTATTATTATTTGTACAGTATTATTTCCTACATTATAGATGTGAATCTGATGTGCTGTTAATTGGTTAAAGCACATCAGGACATCTTTGCTTATGCAATCTGTGCTAAAACGATAAATGAGTCTTTCATTTCAAACAATACGCTTGAGATTTTGCTCTGGAGGATGGCAAGCAGGTAATCAGCTGTATTTGTTGAGGTGCAGAAGAAAGCAACACACCTCACTTTAAGGTTGAACTGTTTTAGCTGTTTAAGCATTGCTAGCGCTGCTATAAAATCACGGTGATGCCAGTGCTGATTGACTGATATGTTTCCGATCTGAGACCACATAAGAAAAAGGCTCAGATACAATCTGAAAACTGCTAATCAGGCTGGTGATTAGTATACTGGTGAGGGTGAATGCGGAGTTGGACCAGACAAGAGGGGAAATGAGGTTGTCGCTGTAAAACATTTGTTCTCGTTAAACTGATTTAATCTACATAATGAAATTAAATATGAAGAAATGAGCGGCTCAAGACTTCTGCATAGTACTGCATATGATACGTATAAATAAGCAACTACTGTAAATTAGTTACACCCACTTATTCATTTAGTCTACATATTCTGTAGTGTAAGTTAATGTAGACCTGCTAAACACTTTGTATAGCAAAATCAGACTGTGATGTCATGAAAAAACAATTCACCTGCTTGCAGCCCTGAGCTGAAGAATGACAGATATTTGGCTGATGGTGAAGAGACGTGCGATTAGACAAGCTGCCAAGCATGTGTTGTGCTTCTAGCTACTAACATCCAGTATACGTGACATTCTGTCACAGAACTGTTGAGTTATCAGTAAATACAGTATGTGTCACTGCTTACACAGATTGCAGACTGATAGATGGAGAAACTGATATACTTTATTGATCTCACACATGCATACCAAGTGAGAGAGAGAGAGAGAGAGAGAGAGAGAGAGAGAGAGAGAGTATGCATGTATGAGTGTATGAGAATATGCTCAGTACCTTCAAATTTTATCAAGACTCGATAGGACAGTCTTTCTGCAGCAGAGAAATACAATTTTACACTTAATAAATTAATCTTTCACTTTATCACCCGTCGCACTTAAGGATTCAATTATCTCAGCGCTCATCCTCCCATAGCTCCGAATGCGATTACACTGTTTTTGTCAGCCAGCCTTACGAAAAATAATAATCAGCTCTCCTTCTGCACAGTTTTTTTTTTTTTTCCTGGATTATTTGAGCAGATTAATATTTTAATCAGGGTAAGCACAAACTGAATATTCTTTCTAAGTGCCTCCAGGATTATTAAAATAGAGTTAAAGGTCGGAAAGTGATAATAAATAAGAGCGCCGAGGTTGAAAGGCGGAGTGGTGCTGAACTGGAACTTAGTTAATCTACAGTAAAGGGCTAAAAACATGGACGGGTTTAGGAAGCGAAAGAAATGACACATCACTTCTTCTTCTTCTTTTTTTTATGCATTTACAGGATACTTTGAGTAAAAATGAAATGGACATTTAGTGTTTTTCTTTTTTTTTCTTAGATTTTCAAATATTCAATTTAGCAAGATCTGTTTTTGACGCTAGAGCCGTAGATCTAATGTTAATAGTAAGATAAGCTTAAAACAACAACTTTAGAGCTAAATTGTGTTTTTTCTTTCTTAGACAAGCTGTTGCATTTGGCTTAAAACTGATAGGTATATAGGGTTTAGAAAATAAGGTTTTGTCTTCAATTTCTTTTGTCTAAAAAGTGTGTAACAATTAAGAAGAGGGTGTAACACGCTAATCGTCATCATTACTGAGTCACGCCTTCCTCATTATTTTACCCGAGGCATCAAAAACTGGAATGACACCACCATGTGTGTAAGTTGAACTCACGATTACACTCGCACGCCAAAGAAAGAAATATGTCTGTGTTATTGTTTCGTTAGTCTGACAGGCAGCTAACTATGGCCAGGTATTTCGGTAGCACCATGGGCTCATACTTCATTGGCAAGCTGTAATCATCCGCCTACTGACAATTTAATTAGAGAAGTGTCCAGCCAGCACTCTGTGCTTGAAATTAAACTAACTCGGCTCACACGCCTAATAATTATCTAGGCTAAACAACATGAAAGAAAATCATTTATGCAACATAATGATCTCTGTGTGTGCGTGTCTGTGTGTGTGTGTGAGAGAGAGAGAGAGAGAAAGGGGTCCCACATCCTTATCACCCTCAACCTCTTATCTCTCTAAATTGTACAATTGCAATGTCTCTGCTTGTCTGCATGATTGCATGTGTGTGTGTGTGTGTGTGTGTGTGTGTGTGTGTGTGTGTGTGTGTGTGTGTGTGTGTGTGTGTGTGTGTGTTTGTGTGTGTGTGTTCATACAGCTGGATTACCATACCTGAGTGTGATACAGAATGGTTTAGATAAGCGTTATTGATCACAGGGGTTGATTGGCAGCATCTACGTAGAGACAATTGTCGTGGTGATTTCTCTGTGGTGTGTTTCATGTTACATCAGAATTACGATTTTAAATTGTTAAAATGTAAAAGCGTTCAAGTCAAACCGGGACTTGTGGAGAAACGTTTCATAAATGGAGGAATTATACTATTATAAATGCATTCCGTCATTCTACATAATCAAAAGTCCCGGGTTGACTTGAACGCCTCCGGCAAAAAAAAAAAAAACAAACATGATTTTGCAAATTGACAGTCTTGCTTATTTGCCAAATGACATGCCATCATAATGATCATCAGTATCAATAAATATCAATAAATAATAAGATATAGCATTGCCTTGTGTCAAGTCCTGGCTTCCTGGTTTGATTCTGAGCTCCGGTTACTGTCTGCAAGGATTTTCTTGTGGTTCTTACTGTGTCCATGTGGATTTCCTCCATGTTCTCACGTTTCTCCCCTTCCAAATATGGTAGATGCAGGTAAGTGGTTTTCTATACGCTAAGTCGGTGCACGCTGCATACACCTATCCAGGGTGTCCTCCTGCCAATCTCAAGCACATCATTCTTACTGTAGGTGTCTGGGAACATTTTATTTTAAAATGACTTTAATATAATAAATAAGCATCTTTCACAGTTAGATTTAAAATCATTTCACCTCTACAGTATATGAAGTTATTGCTGTAATAAACTTTTTACAATGAAGCTTTCTATCAGACAGTAAAACAGGGTTTAGCTATCTGCTGTTGAACATATCTGAGGAGAGACGCAAAGCCGTAGATTAGTGTTTAATTAAATACTTAAAGATCTAATTCGGAAGTGATAAAAATGATTCACATTTTGCTTTCCATTTAGTTTCCATTTAGTTTAGTTCATCTTGTGTAGGAGAGGTTTCTTTGTTTGACGCATCATTTCCTTTTTGACTTGATGCTAAATTTGTCTAAGCTCAGTCTAATGTATGTACAGTAAGTATAAATAAAAAAATAAAGGAAAAAAAATAATAATTAATAATAATTAAATAAAAAATTAAATAAATAAATAAATACATTTTAACATTTTGATTGTCATTTTGCACCTATCTTTCTTCTTGTCCAAGTATATCAGTATAAAATATATATATATATTTGTTCAGATCAAACTGAGACTTGTGATTTTCGGCATAAATCGATTGCAATTTGACATGCACAGAAGATTTCCAGCCCAGTACGATGTCGAGACGCTTGGCCAGACCATTTGAATTGTCCAAACATTTTAAAGAAGGCCGTACGTCCATGAATGGTGATTCCGGTTGAGGTGGCTCCTTGAAAATCTTGTTGTGCTTGTAAACTTGTCACCAACTTGCAGAAGTGACACATTTGTCTGTGGAAACTCTGCACACAATCATTCACAAACACCACTTGCACATTACAGTAGTAACTGACGCATCCCCCCGTATAGTCCTGACCCCACTCTAAGCCATTTCCACATGTTTGGGTCATTAAAGGGGTGCCTGGGAGGCCAGTGTTATAGACATGAAGCAGTCGGTCTGATCATGGTTTTGAGAAGTTTTCTATACTGAGAAAATTTCTACCTCGATAAGCACTGGGATAAGTGCATTAGTGTAGCAGGGGATTACATAAAGAAATAAAGGTAGAACCATGTTCTGTTATTCTGCACAATCAAATATATCAATTTAGTAACAAATAGGTTTTGTCACTGATAAGTTCAAGAGAGAATGTGGTGTCCATCCCAAACAATAAAGGCTTCTCATTCATAATGCATCACAATAGAGCATGGTGTAGCTGAATAATAGAAATTGTTTAATGAGATTTAATAAATATTTACAAATGTTGTTAGAGCTGTAGTCAAATATGTAGTGTGAAAGATGAAGTCGATGTAATTTTGGTTGCTTTCCATGTTGTCGCAAACTTAACATCCTTCCATGGTGTATTCTTGAAGACAACACAGAAGGATTATTCTCCAACACCTTCCTACACACACACACACACACACACACACACACACACACACACACACACACACACACACACACACACACACACACACACACACACACACACAATCCTAAGTTTAGTGGCCAAAAAAGAAAAGGAGTCCATCTCTACCTCTGTTTTGCTTCTTCTGTCTGCATGAATGTGAGAAATGTGGGTGCATTGTTTGTTCGTTAAGTGTGTGTGTGTGTGTGTGTGTGTGTGTGTGTGTGTGTGTGTGTGTGTGTGTGTGTGTGTGTGTGTGTGTGTGTGTGTGTGTGTGTGTGTGTATATACGTGTTTATGCACAGGATTAAGGACTTTCTGTGTCTCTGAAGTGATAGCAGTGGGCAGAAAGGATTTCTCTCTGACAACTGCAATGCATCACCACATACACACAGTTTAATCTTCCGCCCAGCAAACACACACGCCAAACCCTTGCATCACAGATCCCTGATATTCCACTGCATCTGATTTTCCTATTCTTCACTTTTTATCTTTTAAAAGTTTAAAACTGTATGGTAAAAATAACATATGATCTTCATGGCCTTATCCATCTGCTCATTCCTAGTGCAGTAATAACAGTGACTAGCAGCTTGTAAGTGTACAAGTGCTCTGCTATCTGCTGTCAGTACTATACCGTACTGTGGGCAACCACGTTACATCACTATCTTTATGATATGAGTTCATAAAGAATGTCAGAAAACGATTTATTAACATTCTCAAGTTTATATTATATTCAGACATTAAATTTGTCTCCAATATATCTGACATATTAATTCTATTTATGTACAAAATTATATTGTTTAATGTTTTTTTTTGTCTTTAAAATTACATATTTTAAGGCCCAACTGTTAAATATGTAGATTTTTTTAAATTACTATTTCATTCTATATATTTACTTATTTGTCACATTTACCTTACAACACAGTGATCTCTCATTTAGGAAGCTTGAGTCTTGAGCTCAAGGGCTCAACTGTGCCAGTTTAGTGGTGCTGGGGTTTAGGGTTAGGGTCAGTAATCCAGAGCATTAACCGAGCGATCCACCACTGTCCCAGGTATTGTAATACTAATTTTATATAAATCTTATCTAAATTAAAGTGGATAAATATTTATGCATTGAAGGGTTAAATCTTAGTTTATGGAATAATTTTTGTGTTACAAATTTAGAAACGCAATTCTTCATGAGATACAGTAGCTTGTTGCCTACTGCAGTTGATCGCATTTTCTTAATTAAAGAATCACCAAAGGAGTTCTGCTTTTGCAGGACAATGCAGAATCTCATCCTGCCCACTAACCGGTTGCACATTACAGGAACTCGGGTGGAAGTTACTGCCCCATCCACATGTTTGGGCCATTAAAGGAGTTCCTGGGTTTCTAGACATGAAGCAGGTAGTAGGATCAGGATCATAGCTCCAGTGTACTGAGAAAACTTTCTTCCTTGATGGTATGCAAGCATTACTGAACCAGGTGCATTAGTGTAGCAGGGGATTATATATAAAAAAAAATAGTTGATTTTTTTGGCTGCTTTTGGCAAGAGGTTGCAACCATTAGATCTGAACACAAGCTTTGCACAGGTTTTACACTGGATGCCTTTCCTGATACAACCCTTTTTGCCACTTTGTCCAAGCTTGAGAACAGCACTGCACCAGTGGCTGGGGTTTGGGCCTTGACTGGGAATCGAACCTGCATGGCAGGCAAGAAACCTTCCACTGAGCCACCAATGCCCCAACCAGGGATTACATAAGGAAATAAAGGGAACTGTGTTCTGTGTTCTGTTAAACAAAAGTCCCGGTTTGAGTTGAACTTGTTCTCATACCTACATCAAAGGTAGACCTTTAGTATTTTAAACTACAGATATTATATACAGTATTATTTGTTTTCTTAATTATAGCTCTCTCTTTAGGTTGATTTGATTTGACTCATACTGGTACAGCATATTGTTCTGCTATCTTGATGGGAATTATAAACGTCTGCCAATGGAAAAAGTATACAGAATTCCCTGTTCTTCTCCAAGTACTGTACGGTCAGATGCTCTCTAATAATTAACGGTGTAAAAACCTGAGCTTCTAAAAGTGATTAGTTCCAGTTTAGTACTTACATCCATCTTTCATGCTTTCATTATCAATATTTATTATGATATTATGAACAAATTGAACAATGATTTGTATATGTTAATCAAAAGAGGACATTTAACAGGAGACATTTGTGATGGAGTTTTCTGTCAAGGGAACATATTTTAGATAAGAGATTATTGGACTTTCTGATGTGTTACTGATGTGAGCATGACAATTTATTCATGTGAATTTTTTTTTGGTCTTACTTCTATACCGACGGTTTGGTACAAACCACAGCTCTAGCAATTTTAATATATAATAAAGTTACACACTCACTCACTTATCTTCCATACCCCGTTATCCTGTATTCAGGGTCACGGCGGGCCTGGAGCCTATCCCAGAAGACGTAGGGCACGAGGCAGGGTACACCCTGGACAGGGTACCAATCCATCGCAGGGCACACACACATACACACTACAGGTAATTTGGGAACATCAATTAGCCTGATCTGCATGTTTTTGGACTGTGGGAGGAAACCCACCAAGCACGGCGAGATCACGCAAACTCCATGCACACATAGATGGGAAACGAGCCTGGCCGGGAAACGAACCCGGACCCTGGAGGTGCAAGGCGACAGTGCTAACCACTACACCACCGTGCCGTCATAATAAAATTTATTAAACACAATATAGCTAGTGAAGTATTTTTTTAAATAAATAAATATGTTAGCGAAGTAAAATGCCGTAGAGTAAAAGTAGGTGTATAAGTGCAACCCCAATTCCAAAAATATTGTGACAGTATGGAAATTGACCATAAAAGCAAAAAGGCATCATCTGTAAAGTTTCTTCACCTTGTACTACAGTATATTACACCCACAACATGTTATTTGACGTTTTTTTCATATGAATTTTATTGTGGTGACATGGTGACGTCATGTTTAGTAATGTGGCCCCACCCCAACATTGGTGTGCCCAAATTGCCCATTGACTCTGTGATTGGTATGGCACCCAGTGTGTACCCCACCTCATGCCCAAGGTCTCCTGGGATAGTTAATAGTTAATGAGTGAGTGAAAACATTAGCATGGATGCTAAAAGAAAAACAGCATGCAATCCTCCTCAGTCTGCATTTAAACATGCTGTTTTTCTTATAGCAGATTACTCTAAGAGGTTTTCGGGTATGTGACTTTCACACACTTACTGTTACCAGCACTGACAATGGAGAGCGAGTGTTTCTGAGCTCCTACACAAGCATAGCAAGTTAGCGTTGTCCAAAATTATATCTGAATCTGAAATAAAGAAATAACAAAAGCAACACAAAACAATTAGCGGTTTTACAGTATAGCATGGGATATCAGGTGCAGCACGTTGGGAGAAGCTAAAACTCATGTAACTGGTAGTGATGACTGGTTTAGAGGCGATTCGGAATAACTTACTGTTGAAGCAGTTACTTGGGAGATGAGGTGCTGTTTAAAGTTTCACCGTGACTGGTTTTGAATGTGAGTTTTGGCAGGCAGCTGCTCTCCCCTCGTTCCAATACTGCGACCACAACATACAGTATCAGACCATACTGGCCTACTTTCACTCCCGTCATAATGACAGATGATGTAAAATAAATGATGGACTTTAGAGTCACATCAAATTATTGTAATTTTTTCCTATGTCCATGTTTTATTCTACTTTATATGCATATTTAGACATTGTTCAGCTCTTCTTTCTGACATGTGTTAAGAAGATACAGGGTTTATCTACGTACGTATCCGAAATATGCAAAGCAGTACACAATGTAATGTTCCGTTCGTTGTTATATCGCTTAAACTCTGCAGGACTGGAGATAGAAAAGCTTGGCTTAGAGTGCCTTATGAATCCTGAACAGGATAAAAAAAATATATATATATATATATATATATATATGTCTTTGAGTTTCTTCGATTTTACAGACACATGAAGATTCGCAGCTGTTTACATATTAATCCTGCATCCGAGGTTGGGATTAGAATATTCCTGAATGTGCTGTAATCTCATCCTTCTGTAGATCCAACGTTGTGACTGACACATTGTCAGGAAATGATTCGGGAAGCACAAAGTCATCATCTTTTGTGGAAAACACATAGCGCACCATCCACACACGCGCACGCACAAGCACACAGACAGGCGCGGTTATCGGAGAGCAGCGAGTGTATCGTCTGGGTGCGCGGGATAGGCCTGTGCCTGTGGAGGTGCAGATAGCGGTGCCAAGACACCCTGTCTGCGATTAAATTAATAAATAAATAAATAAAAGCATTTTTTTGGAACCATTTTTTACCTCTCTCAAATTTAATAAAGCGCCTTAAAGCAGGTAGCAGGTGAATCCGGCATCCCACGTCGAGGAGAATTTTAAGCGTGTCAGGGCGACAGAGAGATATAGAGAGGATAATAGAATAAACATTACGCTCTTTCGCGGGATGCGTGACACGTGTGGATTGCTTGCCCCGTTGGATTGTGGGACGTGAGCGATGTCAGCCCTGTGTTTAGTGACAACCTCTATTCTCCACAGCAGAAGAGTTTAATAAGACCTCATTACGAGCCTCTGACAGGAGAGTGTGCGAGAGATGTTTGTACAATGTGTGTGCACAAAGGCAGGGTGAATGGATCGGTGTGCGAGTCTGAGAGAAGCAAAAGATCCAAGGGAGTCAGCAACGGCTGGCACGCGCTGGGACTCTCGTCTCTGTCTCTGTCAAAACCGCAGGATTAGCTACTATTCTCTCTGTCTGTCCTCCTGCTTTCTGTCGTGTCTCTCTCTCTCCCTCCTTCTATCTGTTTGAAAAAAAAAAAGGTTGCATTATGACAGATTGGGCACCATGTGTGTTTTTCAGTCACAAAATAAACATTCCCTTTCTTCACCCTACTCTGGGAAAGAGGAAAGAATTCCAGCGTCGGCTGCCAGCGATCCAAGATGGCCGTCACTCAGATGGGGTCAGAGGAGGATGAACCAAAATGGAGCTGGATTTTTTTTTTCTCTGGCAAAGATGAAACGAGAGAGAGTGTGAGAAAGAGAGAGAGTGAGAAAGAGAGAGAGAGAGAGTGAGACGTCCATTCCAATGCAACAGATGCAAACAGAAGCCCGTTTGGCACGCAACGATGGGCAGTGTGGTGAAGCTGGCTCGGCCACAAAGAGCTGCCCCTTCTCTCCAAAACACGGCTGAGCGGACCCCTCTCCATGGCAGAATACACACACACATGTGCTGGCAGCTGCTTTATGCGTCTGGCTGAGAGTGTGATGCATTATACCTCGGCTGAGACGCCATAAAAGATGTGTGTGTGTGTGTGTGTGTGTGTGTGTGTGTGTGTGTGTGTGTGTATTTTGTCTCATATACCACCACAATGCCTTCTAGTGAAATTTTAAGTAAATAAATAAACAGCCTTGTTCCAGAAGCAGCTGCATCGATGTGGACTGTCCAAACTGTTGAGTGGGACATGATGCAGAGAGTAGGAATGTGACAGAGACGGATGGAGGGGACAAGAGACGGATTAAAGTGCCAAAACTGAAAGTGTTCCTCATCCCGGAGTCGGCTGGCACCCGTTACTTCCTGCAGAGAGCAAAGGGGGGAAAGTGTAAGGTATACGAGTGGATGGAATGTACTGCATGGACTACTGTGATATATATATATATATATATATATATATATATATATATATATATATATATATATATATATATATGTGTGTGTGTGTCAACTTTTTACAATGATGGGTGTTCAAGTCAACCCAGGACTTGTGATGACTTGTGATGAAATTTCTCATGGCTGAAAGACACTTACTGAGTGTCAAGCACAATATATAATTCACAAACGCTGCTTGTGCATAACAAGAACTTAGCTGGAAGATATTGCCACCTCCCTGTACAGTCCTGACTTCGCTGCAAGCCATTTCCACATGTATGCGCCATTAAAGGAGTTCCTGGGAGGCCATGGTTTTTTCTACCTTAATGGTATCCAACTTGTGAAACACTGAGATAAGTGCATTAGTGTAGCCGGGGATTATACTGTATAGAGAAATAAAGGGAGTTTTTTCTTTCATCGCTGTGTTCTGTTATTTTGCGCAATCAAATGTCCTAGTTTGACTTGAACACCCTTCATATATTACTTAAACTCCACAATTAACATTCAATAATCCTTTTTCTTTTTGTCCTGACAGAAGGGTTTGTGAGGCTCCTTGTTCAAAAATGCTTTTTCAGGTCAAATTGCTTTTTCAAATTGTCAGATTTCTGTACATCATGAGTGTCGTCATGTCCACCATGTGTTGTCTTCTGGAGGTATGATCAGGATCATTATCCATCCAAAAGTGACAAAACAGGTTTAAACTTTTTAACTCTCTTTATAAATTTCTAGATAAATCTCGGTTCTGTTTTCAGACGTGTTTCGCTTTCCAGCGAAACACCCCCACAACATGATGCCACCACCCCCATGCTTCACAGTCAGTATGCCGCTCTCGAGATTAAAAGCGGCATTTTTTTTTTCATACATCTTGCAGATCATTATTGCTAAACTGCTCTAAAACATTGACTACACTGATTTTTCACTGACCTACACTGCAGGGATTCCTGGATTCTACTAGATGGATAAATAACTGATTGGTACTATGTGATATTTATGCATAACATTTACACACATGTCGGGTTTGAGCTGCATACTGTATACATTTAAGCAATGATGGTATGATTATGCTTCACATTACAATAATACTGTCTGGTGTGTGTGTGTGTGTGTGTGTGTGTGTGTGTGTGTGTGTGTGTGTGTGTGTGTGTGTGTGTGTGCGCGCGCATGTCATTTGAGATTGGAGTCTAGGTGGAGGGAGTGTGGGAGAATGGAAACGCTCTTAGTATAGGAATGTGAAGGATGTTATATAAACACATTATGGACCATACGCACTCACACTCTCTCTCTCTCTCTCTCTCTCTCTCCGCTTTCTTTCTCTCACACACATACAGAGTGCTGGCGCCAGAACACACTGCATTAGTCGACATATTATACAAACCCCCGCAACAGAGACAGGCCTCAGCTGAGTGACTGAACCTGGAGTTGGCCTATGTCACATTGTTCAGGCTTGCAGTGTGTGTTTGTGTGTGTGTATGCGTGTGTATGTGTGTGTATGCGTGTGTGTGTGTGTGTGTGTGTACATGTGTTTGTACATGTGTGTCAGCCAGAAGGAATATTTGAGAACAGTAGCAGGGGGATCCCAACGTAGCCAACTGAAATAAACAAATGAGGTATATCACAATACAAAAGTGACAGACATAAAAACAGACACACACACACACACACACACACACACACACACACACACACACACACACACACACACACACACACACACACACAAACTGCAAGCCTGAACAGGGTGACATAGGCCAACTCCAGATTCACTCAGCTGAGGCCTGTCTCTGTTTTGCCAAGTGATGTTGTGCACACTGCACGCTGATTGTGTGTGTGTGTGTGTGTGTGTGTGTGTGTGTATATATACACACCCAAGGTTCTCCCATTCTTTAAGCTTCAGTCTTAACATACACAAATCCAGCAAACCCAGGCCAGTTTACACACACTGAGCGGATACACACTGCTGCGTTCACTCGGGTGAAAGTCATGCGTGCAGTGTGTGCGTTCTTTTTTTTTTTTTCTTTTTTTTTCCGCCGCATCTTTTAAACTCAAGCCATCCGTATTTAATAAAGCTCCGATTTCTGTGTATCCAAACCAGACGCTGCTCATCAAACTTAAACCTTTCGAAAACAATTTACCGCTGTGTACATGTCAGCGGATCAGCCAAACAACACACGTAAGGCTTTTCCACTGTCACAATGTTTCATCTCTAAGCGCTGCAGAAACAAGAATGGAAAATCAGATCCGTAGCAAATAAACAAGCCAGCTGATGTAGCACCAAGTAGCAGGTGGCATCAGAGCTGAGGGGGCAAAGACTTTCCTATTTCGCTATGTTTGGCAATATTTTAACCACATTCATACGTTTAAACTCTTAGCTTAGTAAAAGGCTTACTTCTGTATAATGATATATTATTATACAGAAACAAATGTATTTTGTATCAGATTATTAGCAAAATTATATACAAACATGCTGAATGAGGGATTTGCGGCTCAGAGGTAGGTTTCTTAAAATATGTTTACTTTATTAAATGTATATTGTTGCCATGTGGCGTTATATCTCATTATATATCACATTGCTCTCATTATAAAATGTAGAGATCAGTGTACAGCAACTTCATCAAATATCTGTGATTTCCATTTATTTATTTATTTATTTATTTATTTATTTTCGTTTCTTTTGCAAAGTTGATAGTTCAACATTATCCTTCCAGTTATTAATAATGTGCCCAATTCCAGTCATTTTGAAGCAGTGTATAATAAAATATGCAGATGAATGATGGAATTAAGCGATATAAGCACATTTAAGAATAAGGGCATTGGTGGCTAAGGGTTTCTCACCTGCCATTCAATTTACTCACTTATCGTCTATACCGCTTTATCCTGTATTCAGGGTCATGGGGGGCCTGGAGCCTATCCCGGGAGACTTAGGGCATGAAGTGGGGTACACTTCATCCATTACAGGGCACCAACACATACACTTATATACTCATTCACACACTACGGGCAATTTGGGAACGCCAATTAGCTTAACCTGCAGGTCTTTGGACTGTGGGAGGAAACCAGAGTACCCGGAGGAAACACACCAAGCATGGGAAGAACATGCAAACTCCGTGCACACAGAGACGGGAATCAAGTCTGGCTGGGAATCGAACCTAGACCCTGGAGATGCAAGGAAACAGTACTAACCACTACACCACGGTGCCGCCGAATTCAATTCCTAAAAATTCCCAAAACCCAGCCCCTGGATGCAGTGTCAGCCCCAAGCATGGATAAAATGGGAGCGTTGTGTCAAAAAGGGCATCCGGTATAAAAACTGTGCCAAGTTGTTGTGCAGATCAAATGGTCCGCTGTGGGGTCCCTTGGTGAAAGCAGCCAAAAGTCCAACAAAAACCCAGCTTTTAAGAATAATACTGCATGTGATACCTCTTGAATATATATATATATATTTTTTTTTTTTACTTTTCAAAAAAAAAAAAAAGCATGTGAGTATATGGAAGGGATGTTTTTAGTTTCTGTTCTTCACTGGTTAGAATGCAGAATGCTCTGTGGGAAAGGAATGAGAGCTGATGGATGGGTGGAAAGATGGAGAAATAGAAAATAAGAGAAAGCCAAAGAAAGAGAAGAAATGGCAGGGGATAAAATGAAAGCCAAGGACGAACATGGTCTGTATGTAAAATGGTTTAGTAGTTACTAATAAAAGAAAAGTGTTACGAAAAAAAAAAAAAACACATGGGCAGAAATAGAAGACATGACATTCTTACAGTGTTCACCTTGCAAGTCAAAGAGAAGTTAAGTTTAGCAAGAAGCAGAAAGCAAGAACAGACAGCACATTCGTTTGTACGTGTGTGCATGTGTGTGTGTGTGTGTGTGTGTGTGTGTGTGTGTGTGTGTGTGTGTGTGTGTGTGTGTGTGTGTGTGTGTGTGTGTGTGTGTGTGTGTGTTGGCAAGCAGCAGGCGCTCTGATCCTCGTGCTGCAGGAATTCGCTGTGGATTACTTCTGGACTGCGGCTGACCGCGCTGGCACCTACGGTGCGCCCACTGAGAGGATTTCAGAGCCCAGACAGCCGGCCATGCCAGAGGAGAGCCAGAGGGGTGTTTGAAATGCCCCACAGGCTTGATCTGTTCCTCATCGGTATGCTTGCTACTTCACATGCATGCTGAACATCTCATGGGCAGGCTCAGCGCCTTGAGGATATACTCAGTGACGTGCAAAGAACCTTATGGGTTTGTTCATGACTCAAGTCTCAGAGGGATGGTCAGTACCTATGGGGCATGCTAGATGTCTTACAGATGTGCCACCTGCCACTCTTCTGTCTTTCTGGCACCTTAGAGCGTTGTTGGCATGCTCAGGTATTCAGAAACATATTCAATGCCATCTTTGTGGGCATATTCAGCGCCTTATGTTCAGGGGCAGTGCTTTAGGATCTGGGCTACCAAACAGAAGGTTGTGGGTTTGAATCTCAGCCATTCCCAGCTACCATTGTTGGGCCATTAATGCTTTCTGCCTCAGCTGCACCATATTATAACTGATCCTGTGCTAATGTATCCTTCGGCCTGGCATGGAGCATGGCTCAGCAGAATGCCCATAATGCTCCACATACTACTCAAGAGACTAGCTGTTTCAATAATTGACACAATTTATTGTTTCAGACATGTTTTGCTTTTATTTCTCCCTGTGATCAAAGCTAAATCTGGTGACCTAAAATCACCTTTAGTTGGTGTCTTTATAGTCAAGGCAAATTTTAAATGTTTTCCAGTTCTGATGAAAAGTGTGGAAGTGTTACATCTGTCTATCATCAGCATTGATGCCTTTTTGTGAACCATCAGCTACAGAATTAAATAGGATCAATGCTTTATAGGGCTCAAAGTTTTTAGGCTGTTGTACCCACTGGATGGGCTTGATCAGTCTACACTCATTTTGAGTTTTGTAGTTAATTGTAGTTAATGCCTTATGAGCATGCTCATTACTCATGTAATAGTGTACACTATCGCAGCCATTTAGTACCATGTACACTATCGCAGCCATTTAGTAATGTGCATTGCACTAGCAAAAATCAAGGCCCAGTAGGTGTGCTCAGTATCTCTTAGGCATTTTTAATATGTATTTATAGCACCTCACTCAAGCTTCGCTCACTCAAGGCAGTAGTGACGCAGGTGGCCAAGGCTCTGAGTTGCTGATCAGAGGGTCAGGGTTTCTATCCCGACCCACAGCAGGTTGCCATAGTCGGGCACTTGTGCAAGGCCCTTAATCCTATGACAAGCATTGCAACGAGAAGTGGGACCCACCGACCAAAAAGGAAGATCCATGAGATGATGCAGTGTGAAGAAAACAGAAAAACAATAGATTAAGATCAGGATCTCTGGAAAGTGACCACTTGTGCCATGGTGTACCAAAAATTACAATAAAAAATGTGGATGTGCTAGCTGCTACAAGTTTACTAGAAAAATGTTACCCAGTTTGAGTTATTCCTGTAACACACTGCTGTGTCTTTTTTGTTTGCTTGTTTGTTGCTCATTTAGGATTGTTCATAAGCCATAGAAAATTTTAATACATTTTAATTCAACACCAAACACATTAATATAACACATTGGTAATTTTTTGTTTGTTTGTTTGTTTCTTTTTTTGTAAAGTAGTTGGTTGTTTGCTGAAAAAAATTTTAATTGTTAAACATTACATTTACATTTTTTCACTTAAATTAAGATTTAATCAATATTTCATTACGACAATTAATTATGCACTGCACTTTAATGCTATTTTACTTATCATGGAGTTAAAATACAAGATATTTGTAATCATTGAATACTTAAAATATTACAATCGCCGTAAGAATAATTATGTAAATATAAACATCAGATCAACTAAAAAAGAAAAGAAAATGAAAAGAAATGAAATAAAATAAATCCATATGACCTCAGGTATGTTGGTTGGTTAGACGGTCAGTCAGTTAATTTAATTCTTGAACATATTTTTTTTTTTTTGCATTAAATGATACAGAATTTTTTATTAAACAATTTAATCAAATTAAATTTAAAGCTACTAGTACGTTTCCATGGAACTGTCTTGCAGATATTTTATCTCCTATGTTTAGTAAAGACTGTGTAATGATATTCTAGTTACTATCATTACATAGCAAAATGCTTCATACAATCAATTCAATGCACAAACATCCTTATAAACCTTTATAACATTTATATCTGCTGCTTATTCTCAAATTAAATTGTAACTATTATTTGACAACAAAATCTTGAAGTAAAAGAAATTTACCCCAAGATTTTTCTAGATTGAATAGCTACCTTTAGTTGTGATGTCTTTTCAAACTTCACAGTTTTAGATCTGAGATCATGGGCACCTACTATCAAATTTTTATTAAATTATTAAATTATTACATCTTCTTCAATTATGCTTACTTTTTTATTAAGCTGGCTATAATGTTATCACTACATACCGAACTTAAGTAATGCTGTTAGCTAACAATTGATTATGTAATTAACAATTACTTTTATGAGCCAGGAACCAAGTAACACATTGCTATTAGAAAGAAGCACACTAACGTAAGTTAGCTAATTATGTTAGATAAACATATGCTTTATTTTAACTTAAAGATAAAGCTTTAAAGATAGGCTTTTTCTCTGGCATGTGAGTGATAGAATTGTAGGAGAAAGATTAAGAGACAAAAATATGGCAGATGCAAGCATTTGCTATTAGAAGTCCCTCAGTAGGGGGCAAAGCAATCAATGCCATGCAGAGAACATGTCTGAGCTAAAGCTCACTCTCCAACACGCTGTCTTTAGGAGGCTAGGACACACATGGCGTACCAGAACCATCACACTGTTTGCAGTAAAAAGCATACAGAGAACAAAACTTTATAGTCAGTAGGGAAAAGCTTTGAAAATAGGTTTGATTTCACTGAAACTATTTTGATGTTTCCACAAGTGTGATGTGAGAAAATAGTCAGGATTAATTCCAGTATATGATATTATCATTCGAGGGACAACGGAAAACCACTTCATGTTTAAACTACATTATAATAGTACATTAAATCAATCCGTTACATTTCCTTATGGGTATTCCCTTTAAGTCACATGATCCAGATCTGCTCGAAGACACAGCTGTCATGGAGAAAATACCACATGGTGCGTTGATAATTGCGTATTTGATCATCCATAGAAACCCTACCCATATGATTTTACACCTTTTAAACAATCTTTGTAGACACACATTTTTTTAATGTCCAACTTGTAATATTGAAGAGTGTGTTTAACTTAACCTGTTTGACACCTCTCTACCATTCGGTTGAGGTACAGTATTCCATTCCAGAAAAATACAGTAGATGATGTTTTATGCACTAGGTGTATCTTTAAATAATTTGCCTTTTTGATTATTTAATAGCACACCACAAGAAATATTAAGATCCATTGCCCAAAGACATTTGTACGGTTGAACCACCAAATAAAAATTTGCGTTTTACGTGATTTTTTTTTTTTTTTTTGGTCAGATTTTTGCTGAAACTAATATATTTTTTTCTTGTTTTCATAAATATACTGATATATATTTACCAAACCATTTGAAAGAGTCCTATACTGTGGTCTGTAAATGTATTAATATATATATTGTCCCAAGAAAAAAAAAAATTCCTTACTGACGATGTTTGAGGGCTTGAATAATCAAAGGGAGATATGCTTGGTTTTGATTATGTATGTAATACTTGCACGTTGATTCAATAATGAACCAAATTCTTGGGGTTTTCTCTTATTTTAGATATGTGTGTATAAAAATCATTCTGCCCCTGAAAATTACCAGTTTAAATGAATTACCAAAAGCCTAAAGCCTGTATATACTGTATATATGATATTCATGTTCTTGGTGTAAATGTCTGACCGCAACTGAATGCAAGAGAAGAGGTACAGTAGCTAAATTGGGGAGGAGATTAACCTAGAGATGGAGTGTGGGGTGAGTAACCTCATTAAAATTGCTCAAACTGTTTGTGAACATTTTTTTGGATAAAATATATTATCTCACTACATCAATGACTGACTGGCAACATGTCATACCTGAAATTTCAGACAGTTTTAACTGTTTTCTTCAGGATTAATAATATTACAATATTTTCCCCATATACTATACCTTCACTCATTACATATTCTAAGCCAAAAAACACCATACACTCGTGGTTGAATTTCTTCCTCACGCCAGAAATAGAGTTGGTATTTTGTTTCTTTTGCAGAAGAGTGTTCACCATTTAAAGTTCAACCAATCATGTCATACGATGCCTTGAAAGGAGAGAATAGCTTTCACACCTTTTTTTTCAGATGATTCAGAGGACATGAATTGGTGTCTTGGACTCCACCCAGGGTTGAATTATTCTTGCATGAAGATAGGCTACAGATGTTAGCAGTTGAAATAGCACCCTTATGAAATGTAATAAGTTGTTGGGTGTGTCAGCACCCGGAAGACTTCGGCGAAAGGGCTTAGTCAGTGCTTTTGCCATATCAGTTAGCATATCTCGTAGCTGCGTATCAGTTAGCATTCTCGACGCTTGCAAGGCAAAGAACTGTCATATGTTCTGAGAAATACAGCGAAAGGAAGAAAAACAGAGCTCACACAACCGATTTGAACTTGCCGTATGTTAAAGAGCAAACCCGAGTCAACCGCTTTGATGTGGCGTCTGGGCCCGCGGGTCAGGAGCGAGACTGCTTCTTTATCTTAATTGAAAAAATTAAATCATTAACATGACGCTTCAGTTTTTAAACTTTCTCCTTTAATTTCGAATTGTTGGTTACCGAAAGCACTGATTATGAGGACGGAGTGCAAGGGAGAAAGAGATGAAATGGACGGAGGCAACGAATCAAAGACTGTAAATTCAATAAAGAGTGACAGAAGAGCTTAGAAAGTTTAGCAGGGTGTAATTTGATTAATATTGGTAAATGGAGGAATAGAGAAAGAGAATTATTCATGCTAGCACAGAGTGCATGCACACACACACACACACACACACACACACACACACACACACACACACACACACTTACTGTATGAGATATAAAGTAATCAAATAGTCTACAGCTCCTGTAAAGTGACTTAATTCTATTGAGTAATTCTATATATTTCTATTTGTTTTTTCAACCAAAGAAATTCTGTCTTTTCCATTTCAAGGGCAGACAATCTGGCTTTTTTCTAAATGTGTACATATAGCAAGCTGTAGCACGCTGAAAGAAAGAAACATATTTAAATAAACCAAGAAACATCAAATTGGATGATTTTTCAGCTTCGACAAAAGTTAATTATTATAAATTACATAACCGGATTTGGGTCAAAGGTCAAGTCAGACGGTAATGGAGTGAGACCACAAGAGAGATGGATGGATCGAGAGATGAATGTAGAGGAATAAAGAGAAAAAGGTAAAAGAGGATAAAAGGGGGGTGTCCCGACCTCTTATCAGCTCTGACACAGGGTTGGGGAAGTGATTATGATCAAATCGAACCCATTGCTGTTTCAACACACACACACACACACACACACACACACACAAACCTTCTTTTTTTTGTTACTCACACGGGCAAATGTATTACCATTTGAAAGGATTGCCTTTAAGAGCTGATTTTTGTACCTGGATTAAGAGCATTGATGTTACACGCAGTGTGTGCCTGTGTGTGTGTGTGTGTGTTCACGGTTAGTAATACCAAAGGTTTGGGGTCATTCTCTCTCTCTCTCTTGCTCGGAGATGGAGTTTAATATTAAATCATGACCGACTTTGTGGCTCTTTTTCAGATGAAAGAAACTGAAAGAAGAAGGCCGGTTTGACCCGTTCACCAGAATTTTTTCATCACGCACATGATGCATGAAGTTCACCTTGTCAGAAGAACTCAACCATACACTGCTACAGTGTGTGAACGTCACCCACTGATGCAATGGAATTCATAATACAGCCACACAGACAGACGCTCTCTTCAACTCGCTTTCTGTCCCCTTCCAATGTTTTTTCTCCATCTGTATCTATCTATTTGTCTATCTCTCTACCACTATCTCTATCATTTTCTCTTTGTTTCTGTCGTACTCATAACACTGTCATGGGTCGTTCTTTTGAAATTTGGTCAAAAACAAAGGCAGGAGACAATAAATCATTCATGGGCTCCGTGTTCTTCTCAACCAGAAGAGCCCACTGGCATGCACTGTTAACCCTCATCAAAGATCTGCCGAGAAATTGTAAACTTCGTTGATTCTAATCTAATCGAATCGAATCTAATCTGTCAGAGGAGGATTTCTATATAAACTGTACCTCGGAAAGTTTCTTCTGGAGTAGAATAAAGCCTGTGTGGCTCTTGGGCTCAGATCATTATTGGAAAAAGCAATTATTGGCAAAATTTGTTTGAAAATTCTGAAGAAGAAGAATATATTGTATAATATAAGTAATTATAATAATATTATAATATAATAAAAAGTTTCAAAGTAACCATTTATACAGTATTATCACATTTTATGTTACAATATAACCAACATCAAGGTCGAATGTCTTCTCAGATCAGACTGTCTGCTTCATGTCGAACCCACTGGCCTCCCAGGAAATCCTTTAATGGCCCAAACGTGTAAAGATTACTTAGAGTGAGGTCAGAACTGTACAGAAGATTTGACAATAACTCTCAGCCGAGTTCCCATAATGTGAAATAATTTTTTTTCGTGAATGTTTGTGTGTACGGGTCCCGCAGACTCTCCTGCAAGCTAGCGACAACTTATCCAACAAGTTTTTCAAGGCTCAGCCGTTCCATTCGCTGAACTTTTGTGGGAACGACTGCAGTGGGCTCCGAGCCACCTACTGTAGGCTGGGATCGACATTCACAAGATGCACAGGCTTCTTTAAAAGTTTGCACCATTTAACAATGTTTTATGAGGCTAAGAGTCTCATTACCACACTGTTGCCGGATGTCTCCTGTTCATGAGTTTTTACGCCTTTATTCACAAGAAATTACATCATAAATTCGACTTTGACTTGAACAGCCATCATAATACAAGTTATAGAATTTGCTACATGAATAATTTTTTTACAAAAAAAGAAAAAGAATGAAAAACATCTATGAATTTTAAGAACACTCACTCTGAGTTTCCAATGAATGCTTTCATTTCATCCATTTACTGGTGCTGTTTGGTCAGTCTTCTTAAAACAGGGAAGTGGAAAGAGAAGACAGAAAGAACAGAATTTATTGGGATGAATTTTATGAAATGCTTCCTGTGCAGCCCATTACATGCCCATGTAAGGCTACTCTTCCAAAACCTAGTGCTACAGTATGCTTTCATCTGAGCTTTGGTCAGCGACACATGTCTAATTACACAGATTTGCACAATGATCCTTTAGTAACACTTGTATCCTGATCAGGGTCACACTGAAGCCAGGATCTATTATAGAAACATTGGACATGAGGCAGGAATACGACCAAGAGCGGACAACAGTCCATCAATCATTAATACCCAGACCAAAGAGTCAAAAGTAAAATATGTTCTGGGCTCCTTGAAAGCCTAATATACAAGGCCTCCAAGCTTGACTATGAGAACACTTTTCAACTGCTATAGCATTTTTAGGGGGCCCGAGTCACTCAGGGGCCCCTGGAATAATTTTTGCATACCCCCATTTATAGCACCCATGGTCCCCAGCTTGTTACTAAGAGGAAAAAGAACAAAACAAAATGTCCATATTATTTTTATTTCATTGTGTTAGACACAGCATATTACGTATGATGAGTGGAGTGGCAAGACAAAACACAACCAGAATGTTTGGCAGGACTTCACAATGAAATGGCGTTTCCGTGAACCCAGGACCTCTGCTGGATGGGAGGGGTAGTGTCCTGCTTGGTGACTCAAATGGTCAAGGGTTAAGGCTCTGGACGACTAATCACAAGGTTGGGGGTTTAAGTCCCAGCATCGGTAAGCAAGCTTCCCCTGTTGGGGCCCTTGAGCAAGGCTCTTAAATGTACCTGAAATGACCTTGAGCTATAAGCTTGGGTATTATATTATGTTATGTTATGTTATAATGTGTTCTCATGTCTCAACACTCCTGTGTGTCATAAAAACCAATGACGTTTTTAGTCTCACCAGTCCTGTGTGGCAAAAAATCCAATGATATTATCTAACAGGATTCATTACAGGTCATGAATGTGTTATAAAGCCCATATGTACAGTAGTTATACTGTAAATAACATGTAACAGGAAATGTAACACCTCCAACATAATTCCAGGAATCATATACTGTGTGTAAAAATAATTCTGTATCTCTTTGTGCATCACTGTGTAAACATGTAAACAAACAAAAAAAATGTATATATATATATATATATATATATATATATATATATATATATACTACATGACTCAGTTTGATTTTGCCATCATGTGTCGATGTCATAACAGTAGAAAATAACAGCAGGTGGAATTTCCTTATGGGGTTTCCTTATGATTTCTACATTACAGGTGACAAGTCTGTGAAAAGGAAAAAAAAAGTGAGATGGAAAGAAAGAAAGTGCAGCATCGCTACATTCCACGTCATGACATTCGCCGATTTGTTGTGTTATAAACGATAATGATATATATAAATGATGAAACAATGTGAAAGAAAGAAAGAAAGAAAGAAAGAAAGAAAGAAAGAAAGAAAGAAAGAAAGAAAGAAAATATTAGCAGAATACACAGCAACAACTGCGAAAGAGACAACAAATATGAGTGAGAGAGAGAGAGAGAGAGAGAGAGAGAGAGAGAGAGAGAGAGAGATTAAAATGGAAAGAATGACTGAGTAGAGGAGAGGAGAGGAGGAGGAGAAAAAGAGAGATGAGTAAGGTCTCCCCTTGTCTAATGGCAGTTGTGTAAGCGAGCATAAACCCGTTATCTCTCACACACAGATCCCAATCTCACCGGGACCCCGTTTAGCATACTCGCCCCAATCCCACACACACACACACACACACACACACACACACACACACACACACACACACACACAAAGGGACCCCATTACCCTATAATGTGTAGGAGGGTTAAGCTGGGCACAGGAGGATTCTTCAACCCTGCTACAGTATAAACACTCTCTCTCTCAAAAACACACACACACACACACACACACACATTACTAATATATGCACAGCTCACAAGTAGTTTCTCGTGCCCTTTAACAGCACTGTACGTTTAATTGGATTTCGTTTGTGATTAGAGGAACAAAATGTCCTGCTTCCCCACTGTGTGTGTGTGTGTGTGTGTGTGTGTGTGTGTGTGTGTGTGTGTGTGTGTGTGTGTGTGTGTGTGTGTGTGTGTGTGTGTGTGTGTGT
>JAAGKR010001450.1:107839-125109 GCA_011419295.1 Clarias macrocephalus
TATACTCGCCCCACTCCCACACACACACACACACACACACACACACACACACACACACACACACACACACACATACACACACGCACACACACACACACACACACACACACACACACACACACACACACACAAAGGGACCCCATTACCCTATAATGTGTAGGAGGGTTAAGCTGGGCACAGGAGGATTCTTCAACCCTGCTACAGTATAAACACTCTCTCTCTCAAAAACACACACACACACACACACATTACTAATATATGCACAGCTCACAAGTAGTTTCTCGTGCCCTTTAACAGCAATGTACGTTTAATTGGATTTCGTTTGTGATTAGAGGAACAAAATGTCCTGCTTCCCCACTGTGTGTGTGTGTGCGTGCGTGCGTGCGTGCGTGCGTGCGTGCGTGCGTGCGTGCGTGTGTGACCGCACATGTTTAACGACAACAATAAAGCACAGAGTTGCCAGTTTATAAGTTATTAAATTCTACTCTACTCTATCAATGTGCAGAAAATTATTCCAACACCCCAATAACTGCCCTTCTGACCCCAACCTTTTCACAGGCACATTTACTCCTAGTGCACCACAGAACAGGAAAAAAAATAGGTATTGGGTGCATGTGTGTGTGTGTGTGTGTGTGTGTGTGTGTGTGTGTGTGTGTGTGTGTGTGTGTGTGTGTGTGTGTGTGTGTGTGTGTGTGTGTGTGTGTGTGTTGGGGTTCTTCCGCTAACTAAGCTTTCACCCCTCTCATTAGCAGGGTCACTGGAAGGTGATGTTGACACTGAACACGACTGTTAGGCTGAGCTGTTTTTACCATAAACACAAGTCTCTCTCTCTCTCTCTCTCTCTCTCTCTCTCTCTCTCTCTCTCTCACACACACACACACACACACACACACACACACACACACACACACACACACCAACACACTAACACACCTGTATTTTCTTACTGATACACCTGCATTGCCCAGCTCATAACCTACAGCCCATGACAGGTAATGTTGGAGGGTGTGTTAAGCGTAGCTCGGAGAGTGTGTAGTGGTGTACTGTTACTGGTGTGTGCGAGGAAGTTAGATATAATTGACTGGATATAAAAGCACATAACAGATAACACATTAATTGTCTGTTTTGACAGCTAGACAGGCTGCCATATTGACCTCTAAATATTGACATGAAATCGTTAGGTGAAAATATCACTGGGATGCATCGCACTGCACTGTATTACACACACACACACACACACACACACACACACACACACACACACACACACACACACACACACACACACACACACACACACACAGGAGTTGATTCAATTGGATATTGCATGTTGAATCTCAAGATAGTAGATCTTTTTTTTCCGCACTGAACACATAATTATGTTTGGTTTGTTATTTCAATAAAATAATTCTCAAGTTTATTAATCAATATTTATATCTTTAATTAGAACCTGCTCCACGTTAACACACATACTATACTTTATTACTGGTGTATGGATAAATCCTTTCTTCCTCTGGGTGCTGGGTGTGCACACACACACACACACACACACACACACACACACACACACACACACACACACACACACACACACACACACACAGGTTACAGATAAGTGTTTAGCTCCTTGGGCCTGCCAATCCACATAATCCTCCAAACAGGCCGCATTTTCATTTCAAACAAAAGGCAAATCCACGCGCAGACACGTGACCTGATCGGCTTGACTCCTTCCTCTTTCCCCTCTCTATGTTTTTCATTGTTCTGTGGGTTTTTCCCCCCTCTACATCATGCTCCAACCACTTGTTCCTTCTCCAGTCAAATTTCAGATTTGAATGATCGACCACAAGGCGGCACGGTGGCGTAGTGGTTAGCACCGTGGTCTCAAAACTCCGGGGTGGAGGGTTTGATTCCCACATCGTGTCTGTGTGTGAGGGGTTTGGATGTTCTCTGCGTGTTTGGTGGGTTTCCTCCAACAGTCCAAAGGCATGCAGGTCAGGCAAATTAGTGTTCCCAAGTGTGTCCTGCGATAGATTGGCATCCTCAACCCTGCCTAGTGCCCCAAGTCCCCAGGGATAGGCTTCAGGCTTGCTACTTTGACACATTCTAAATAATCAGGCTTGTGATTTACAAATGATTTATGTAGATTAGGTATAAAGAGATTGAGTATTGTAGGGCACTGAAACATGTCTAATAGTGTCTGAATCTATAAGCCGATTAAAAATTTTTAAAAGTCATTATTATTATTATTATTATTATTATTATTATTATTATTATTATTATTTAATCTGGCCTGTCACATAGAATCAAGTATCAAGTATTATGTCACATTTTGGGTAATTTGAGTTCAATAAGCTCAATTTTGATGCCATGTGTTTTTAACTGTATCGTGACCAGATCCTAAGATATGGTCAGTGCAAGTTTGTTTACAAAAAGTGCCTTGGAAAATTCCATTAAAATCCTATTTTTAGAATATATAATTGAGGATTCTGTGATTCAGTAAGAACAAGACAACACTCAGGCTTATTTTGACACCAGGATTTCCCTGCATCCCCTAAAAATAACTTCACAAGCATCATGGATTTATAGTGACAAAAACATGTTATTCTATTCCAACAGAAGTAAACAGCTTGGATAGTGTTCATTATAATATATTGAAAAAAGAAAGTAGAAAGTAGAAGCATTTAGCATTTTCCTAGAAGCATACAGCAATAAGCATTTACTGCAAAGAGCTTGAATATATGAGTGGTGTTCAAGTCAAAATGGGACTTCTGATTGTGCGGAACTCCAGAGCATGGTTATGAGAGTAAAAATTCTCTATATAATCCCCTGACACACTAATGCACTTATCCCAGTGTTTCACATGTGCTTGGCCCAGAGCCATGCTCAGACTGCCTGCTTCACGTCTGAAACTCTGGCCTCCCAAGAACACCTTTAATGGCCCACTAACAGTTCCCACTGACAGATGCGTATCTTCCACAAGTTAGCTGTAGACGTTTTAAGGATCAAACGTTCCACTTGCTGAATGATCACAGGAATTGTCATGAACAGACAGCCTTTTTTAAAGCATTTTCACTCAATCGTTTTACTTCAGCTAAGAGTAACACAAACTGTGCTTGAAGTCTTCTGTAAATGTCAATCAGATTCACAGCTCCATTCACCAAAAATTTCAACACAAGTCCCAGTTTGACTTGAACGACTCTCTCGTATTTTCTCTGAAAATGAGAGGGTTGAAACGACCACAGTGTCTCTCAGTGTCACTATACTTCCTCCAAAGTGCCTAAGTGGACATTTCAGCATCTATCAGCAAGCTGCTGTTCTCTGTAGACGACACCCACATGGAGAAAAGCTCACAGACAGGCAGAGACATATAGGCAGACATGACTGTCAGTATGGCCATTAGGTGTGTCCACTCCTGTCTCAGCGTGCTTGAAGGCCCTTGTTGTTATTTGGGGTCCGGCGTTGTGACCCTCGGCTCCAGCCTGCTCCATTAGAATAATTACAGCCAATTACAGAGCACCATCATTTGGGGCTTGGGTTACACACACACACACACACACACACACACACACACACACACACACACACACACACACACACACACACACACACACACACACACACACACACTAAAGCAGAGGCAAGAGGAAACAATTATTCATTCTAAGCATTTTGGAGTGTCTTACAAGAGTGTATAGAGTTACATAAGTTCACAAGATCAATGGTACCCTTTTTTTGCATCAAGCAATTCCTATGAACACCTTCACACACATGTGTGATCTCTCACTACTGAGAACTTATGAAACTCAATCACATACTAGGTTGAACAGAAATATGAAAAGTCATCGATGGCTAATTCGAGTAGTGATGGCTAAATAATGTCTCTAGCTAAATGACTCAGCATTTTTGTGCTCGGATGATGAAGACAGCCATTACTTTGCTCCCTTTACACAAAATGTGCAGGACAAATTAGTGCAAACATAGTAGTACTTCATGCTGAGCTATGCTAGCTCAAATCAAACAGATTTTTAAAAATCAAGAGTATGAAAAATTACAAAAACTAAGATACACCATATAACCAAATGTCAAATGTCCAGACTACCACACTTACCTAAACTGTTGACACAAAGTTAGAAGCACATAACTAACTAGTATGTCTTCCCATATGATGGATCTAAGAAGCCCAAACCGGTTCCAGCATGACCCTGCCCTTGTGCACAATTTGAGCTCCATGGTCATACATGGTTTACCATGGCTGGACTGGAAGAACTTGCTCGTCTTGCACAGAACCCTGACCTCAACCCATGTGAACACCTATGAGATAAACTGAAATAAATGCAGACCTAGCACCAGGCCTTCTTGTTCAACATCAGTGGCTGACCTCATTAATACTGTTGTAGCTGACTGAACACAAATCCCCCAAGCCAAGATCCAAAATCTAGTGCAACACCTTCCCAGAAGAGTGGCGGTTATTTTAACTTAGGTTTCAAAAGGGAAACACAGAGAGAGAGAGAGAGAGAGAGAGAGAGAGAGAGAGAGAGAGAGAGAGGGGCACATGCTTTTGCAATCAGTATTACTCAATATTCAAAAAGATTATATATGTGTCATGCTAAGATGTCCCCCAAAGTTTGGTTGTATAGTGCAGCTTGTTACACTGCATAAAGATAATACTCTACTCAAGTGAAAATATTTTAAAGAAGACAACAAAAGGCTTTTTTTTTCTCCTTCAATGCTGACATCCAACACCAAAACCAGCGAAGTGCAAACGGACATTAAAGCAAAATGATACGGTTCAATTATTTGAAAACCGGTGACGTGGTAACTTATGAAAGAGCACAGACAGAAGAACATGTCTGCAGAGACTTTTAATTTATTCTAAACAAAATACTTTATGACAGAACGTTGTGTGTTTATAAACAACAACAAGAACAACAATAATGCATTTTAAATAATAATAATTATTATTATTTATTCATTATTCATTATTTATACATATTTTATTATGTATTATTTATTAATATTAATAATATTATTGTTGTTGTTGTTATTAGTAATAATAATAATAAAGCATTATTCAGTAATTGAAAGTATATAAAGGTGGATTGTAATACACATACTGTATACAATATGATTTTAGTTTTAACATTTAATAGAAATACAAAATGTCAAAAAGGGAGTGGGATTTTTCATAAATAAATATTGTTTACAGGATTTCCATAACAATGACCCTTTAGAAAAAAAAAAAAAAAACGTCATAGAAATGTGAAAGAAGGAAAAAGAGGCTGTGAAATGGTATGTAAATGGTACCAAAAAAAAGCAAATGGGGACAAAGACTGTGAAAATTAATTAATTAATCAAGTTCTTAGTTTGGGAGATGCTAATTTTTTTTGTTATTTTGGTCCAGAGGAAAATTTAAGTTGCAGAGAAGGAACAGAGAGAGAGAGAGAGAGAGAGAGAGAGAGAGAGAGAGAGAGAGAGAGAGAGAGAGAGAGAACAAGTCTGGCCATATTGTACCAGAAAGAAGGGTGGATGTGTGTTAACAAATTGTGATAAGCCCACAAAGATTCTTCTCCCACAGGGGGTCACGAGATAAATCAGCTCTAACAAATATCAATACTACGAGAAAGCAGCAGTGCACACTTTTACACTTTTACACACACACACACACAAAAAAAAACACACACACATCTACAGAGAGAGAGAGAGAGAGAGAGAGAAGCACTTTTTTTGCAATCAGTATCACTCAAGATTATCAATACCACAGACTACAAAGAGGAATCGGATTGAAAACTGAGAGAAATCAACACCAGAAGCAAAGTTGTGCGAACATCTCTCTCACACACACACACTCTCACACACACGCACACACACACCCATACACATACACATACACACACAAAATTACATGCTTCGTGTGAGTTATACAGACATACACATAATTACACTTACACTTAAATGCCTGCAGATGTATGATGAAATGTATGTACCAATATTTGTTGTTATTAAGATTACTTTTTGTTTCCTTATTATTTGGATTAAATATTCCCATACCCATGCCTGGAAGTGAGAATTCCAATTAAAAATCTGCTATTCCAAGCGGCCAAATTGTCGGTCAGTGTAAAAGCAGAGTGTCCCACAGACAAATAGACAAACAGCTCAACAATGTTCGAGGGGCGTTCAAGTCAAGCTAGGACTTGTGATGAAATTTCTCGTGAATTAATGCGTAAAACCGATTGACACTTACAGAAGACTGTAAGCACAGTACAGTGATGGGACTCTCAGCTGCAGTAAAACATTTGAATGGTGCAAACATGAATACTGATCTTAGCCAAGGTGCCTCGAGGACACTGCAGTTGTTTCAAATGCAGATGATTGACGTTTTGGAAATGACGCAGGCTCACCATGAAAGGAGGTGATCTTGTGATCAGGTGCTTGTGTTCTGTGGGAGAGGTAGGTGTGGTTAAAATTTGCTGGTGTAGAAAGTGCAATAATAATTATTATTATTATTATTATTATTATTATTATTATTATCTTATATAAGAAGATTTCCCCCTCAGCCATTTTGATCATCTCTGCTGAGGGGCATTTTTCAGCAGTAGTTAATTTACATAGACCCTCAAAAAACACATTAGAGGAAACGTAAAGGGTTATTTCAGCCGGAGCATTTCATTAAACAAATTATAAAATATGGGACCTTTAAAATATGTCCTAATGTTATATTTAGTTTTACAGCACTGCCCACAAGACTACCCAAAAACCATGCTTTCTCAGCAGTACGGCTCTGAGCTTCTGAAATAATATGATGTGTTCTAAATGGTATGTGTAATGGACATGTTAAAGATACAAAAAAAAGTGTTAATTACTTTAAACTACTTCAGCTACTTCAAAATAGAAACACAAAACTAAATATGAATTAGGTTTATGTCTGTACTACTCTACATGACATTCTGTGACAGTACCATGCACAAATTCCTCTCACTTCTTCCTGTTTTACTACCAAATTTCCAATTTTTGACTCTTTTTGATTTTTGTTTGTCATTTTCAGTCCAGTCCCTGCACCTGAGCGGTTTCAGAGGAATGTTTTTTTTTTGTTTGTTTGTTAAACCACATAGCAACCTATGAATAATTCAAGCATAAAAATCCATCTTATTTTCGGCATGATGTTGATTAGTATATTGGTGAGGTTGAATGCTGAATGTCTGGAACAGACCAGAGGGGAAATGAGGTTGCTGCTGAGGTTGATACATAAACAATCAATTTTACATTCGTATCGTTAGGTACTTTACTGCATTTAATTAAATTTTTATGAAGAAATGAGGCATTGCTCAAGACTTTTGTCTTTTAATACATTTTATTGAAGGATTTATTGTCTCAATATATATTTTCTCTTTTTTTTAAATAAAAATGATATTTTCCAATATAAAAAAGATAAAAGTACTAAATGTATATTAAATTATTCGATCAGGTTCTAATATTGGATAAGTTTTCCATTTTATTTGTGAATATCATAATTCATTTTCTCTACCAGCAGAGAAGAATTTTGATCAAATATTTTAGTACTATAACACACCCTTACAAGAAGTCAACCTGGAACCAAAACTGACACAACTGCATACCTAGTATACTTCAGTAAAATGCAATGAAATGCTTGCGAAATAGGCGACCTGAAAGCTATTCACAGGTTCTGTTTCAATGACGTTGATATCGAAAGGCGCAAACAGACTGCTAATATCTAACAAATGTATTATTTAAATAATAATGCATTTAAATATAATAAATTTAAGGTTTATTAAATTCTATTATTTAGGTAGATTTGCATATTCATTAAACCAAACACAATATATTGTTCATGTGAAAGACACAATACTCAACTGACCCTAATGATCTTATATACATAGATACTACTACTATTACTGATAATAATAATAATAATAATAATAATAATAATAATAATAATAATAATAATAATAATAATAATAATTTAAGTCACTTTAAAATTCCTGTCCCACTCCAGTTTTTTTTGTGCACACACACACACACACACACACACACACACACACACACACACACACACACACACACACACACACACACACACACACACACACACACACACACACACACACACACACACAAGCTGCCAAACATCCTTATCTAACCCTTCCATTCAGCCAGTAGCAGCTACCTGAACTCGTGTGACTAACACCTGATATTGCCTGGCCTTGACAGCTCCGTCTGGCAGACACTCACACACTTACACGCAGGCACACACTCGTCTGGAACGACAGGATGGAATGCAGTGGAATGCCCCCATTTTTTGGCTTTTGTCAATGAGCAGGTGTCCATTTCATCACTGTCTGTGTCCACATGTTCAATGAATAAGACTATAACACAACAGGGTACATATTAGTTTGCACACATTTATACACAAATGCACAATATTGTTCAATTTACTCCAAAACATAAAGAAATAGATGAAAAAGTCAAATTAATCAAGCAGTATCTGTATTAATTTAAACAACAACAGCTAAGAAGAAGAAGAAAAAGAAATCCATCATGAACATGATCATCATAATCATCATCATCCAAATCCTGTCTTTCTATTTCCAAATTATACCACCTAAAGTCCTAAAATTTCATTTATGGTTAAATCTACAAACCAGAACCAACAGAACTTCTATCTTTCATGCACAATCAGACTTTAATGTGCAGGATCTACAGTAAGAGCCAGAATTATGATACTGAAGTTTTTCAACAGTTTTATGGATTATAGTAAATCATACTGTGTCCTAAACCAGCAAATCAACTGGAGACCTGGATGTGCTTAAAGTGTGCGAACACCTGATATAGATTACACTGGAGTAAATGTGGGGGGAAAAGAAACTATAGATTGAGTTTTTCTCCAAACCTTTAAAAGGCCAGTCCTTTAAGAGACCAGACTCAGTCTGAACTTCAAAGCACATCTTTGAAATTTGAGACTCAAAATCTGAACAGATTTGCAGTCATGCTGTTCGGTCTAACGGAACCTGATTAAGTTTAGTGTGGGATTAAGTTGTGGACGGGGTTAAATGTGTTTGGAGGAAAGCGGGCCACTTTTGCGATTTACAAACCAGAGTTTAGTACACATTGAAAAACACACACCTGCATCTATATCTATGGAAAAACATAAAAAGAGAGAGAGAGAGAGAGAGAGAGAGAGAGAGAGAGAGAGAGAGAGAGAGAGAGAGAGAGACTGTGTTTCGGGTGTCACTGAGAGAGATTTGGGTGTCACTGCAAGAGGCTACCCAGAGGCAGAACTATGGATTTGTAAGCCTTTTGTAAGTACAAGGGCCACACTTAGTGAAAAGACTCTGTATCTTGTGTGTGTTTGTGTGTGTGTGTGGCATGAGAGAGAGAGAGAGAGAGAGAGAGAGAGAGAGAGAGAGAGAGAGAGAGAGAGAGAGAGCTCATATCACTGAAAGTATGTGCAAGCATGGATTTTTAGAATGAAAGCGTTTTGTCTCATTGTCTCATTCAGTTAACTGGACAGTCATGAAGAAGAGCTTGGCAGGATTCCAGCGCTCTCAGTGCTGTTGTGAATGTACATGCTCACTCTCAGGGATTTACACATTTTCTCTCCTGTCTGAAGATTTCTACTGGAAACACAATCCTAATGTACATACACTTTATTGCCAAAAAATATACGACTAATCCATAACATTAACACGGAATATCGATTACAGTATAAACCAGTGTGATACCTGGTATCACAACCATAGGCACCCAAGGCTCATTTATGCCTGATGTCTGGTCCGATCTAATGGAACAGCCAATGTAGTACAAATTGCTAAAAAAAAAAAAAAAATGTCAATGCTGGCTATGATAGAAAGGTATCAGAACACTCAGTGCATCATAACCTGCAATGCACAGGGGCAAAGAGCCCTAGGCCTCCAAATCCCCTAGATCCCAATCCAGTTGAGCACCATGGAGGTCCCACCCCACAACTCACAGCACCCAAAGGATCTGTGGCCAACATCCTGATGCCACATACCACAGTACACCTCCAGAGGTCATGTGGAGTCATGCCCTGATTTGCAGAGCTCAAGTGGCACAAGTGGGGTTTGGCGTTCTAATATTATGGCTGATTGTATGTGAACACCCAGCCAAGGTGCCATTCAGGTACCATAAGCATTAATAGTAAATGGTTCCCTCTTTGCTGTTATAATAACCTCCACTAGATTCTGAAAGATGGACATAAAGATTTGTGATCCATCAGCTACAAGGTTAGGTCACAAGGAAAATCATGTCTATATGGAGCTCACTTTGCTCACATGGGCACAAACAGGTTTTAAGAAACGTTAAAACTATAGCACACAAAGACATTTTATCATTTGTAGCAACTGTCTTGGTAAGAACCACATATGGGTGTGACAGTCAGGTGTCCACATACTGTATTTTGGACATAATGACCATCTTGTTCAATGCCATACTGTAAGTGTACACAAGAACCCCTGGGGCACCGGGTACAAAGCGATCTTTGCAAAGAAAAAGAAAAAAAATGTGTTGGAGCTTGTCACCTTTTTCTATTAATCATGCAGAGCTCTTGGCCAAATTATGTAAGTGTGATCTTACCAAAGCTATCTCAGATTAATTTCAGGTGCTTTATTTTGGTGGTTTTGGGTGGTTTTGCACAAACCACTTAGATTGGGTTTTAATTGTTGTTGTTGTTGTTGTTGTCGTTATTGAAATAAATTAATTAATCTCTTCAAGTATTATTTCTATAGTGGTAATAGTAGAGGTGGCAAAAGTTCAGGGTATTTAAATCGTTTCCAAAAGTTTTCCTCAGCTGTACAAACAGAGTGCTACTGAAGCTTTGGGGAAACCAAAGGGTGGATATTTTTAAATGCTCAACCACTGGGAATATCCACTGGTCTCACCCCAGCTTAGTAATCACTCTGATGATGAAAGAGTTTTATTTGAAGCATTTGGTTTCACTTGGAACGCTGTGTACTATACAGTAACAACAGGATACATCAATACATAACTTTATAATAGGAGGCATGGTGGAGAAGTGAATGGCATTGTAGCCTTGCATTTCCAGGGTCGAAGGTCCGAATACTGCCTTGGTGGATTTGGTGGGTTTCCTCTGGGTACTTTGGTTAGCTCTCACAGTCTGAAGATGTGTGTGTGTGTGGATGGGGACCCCATCCAGGGTTTAACCTACCTCATGCTCTGAGTCAATTGGGAAAAGATCCAGGTCTCGATAAAAAGTTTTGCATTTAAACATTGGCGACAACTATTGGCCTTGGATAGCATTCTGTATATATGTTTTAAATTTACAAAAGCTGAATTTCAGAAGGCGGCACTGTGTTGTAGTGATTAGCACCGTCACCTTGCACCTCCAGTGTCCGGGTTCGATTCTCGTCCAGTCTCTGGGTGCATGTTCTCCCTGGGCTTGGTGGGTTTCCTCCAGGTACTTCGGTTTCCTTCCACAGTCCAAAGACATGCAGATTAGGCTAACTGGCATTCCCAAATTGCCCGTAGTGTGTGAATGAGTATGAGTGAGTGTACGTGTGTGTGCCCTGCAATGGACTGGCACCCTGTCCATGGTGTACCCTACCTTGTGCCCTAAGCCTCTTGGGATAGGCTCCAGGCCCCCTGTGACCCTGAATACAGAATAACGCAGTATAGAAGATGAGCGAGTGAGTGAGTGAATTTCAGGATAAAATATATACATCCCCCACATGATTGTAACAAAGCTCTGAATATGGCCTATGCATACTGACACATCACTCTCTCTTTTACTCTCTCAGGAACTTCCAATTTTCTCGGCACACCAACAACAGTGGTTCAACTTAATTAAAAAAAAAAAAAGTATTCAGAAAACAAACAAAACCACCAAAACTAAAAAAAAAAAAATGTTCACCTTATTGAATGTGAAGCTTTGATAGATTTATCCCCTTCAAACTAGAATAATGCAGAATAAGATTTAATAAGGTCTTTCATATCAGCGAGTACAAAGCGTGGCATTAGCATTAAAGCGCGTGTCGGGGTGCAGGCGAGTGGCGCATGGCTTTAAGCACATTGATGTGCAGGTTCAAGGCGCCGCAGCTGCATTGTTTCATCTGAAAGCCGTGACAGGTATTGAGGTGATTATTAACAGTCTGTACAGCTCTGCTCACGAGGCAGAGGGTTTGAAACGGTGAAATACAGACAGCTGAGGCAAAGGTTCATCTAAAATAAATCCTGCCGGGAAGACACACACATCATCGCACAGCCGCGACATCCGCTCAAGCACACAGAGGTTTAACCTGAACTCTGTTGTTCAAACAATCAGAGATTGAAAGAATTGTGACGGACTTCCTGAGATACTCAAATATAAACCATTACCTGACTGTCAGTTTAACTCAATTATGCTGTTTTTTTCTCACTGTGTGTGTGTGTGTGTGTGTGTGTGTGTGTGTGTGTGTGTGTGTGTGTGTGTGTGTGTGTGTGTGTGTGTGTGTGTGTGTGTGTGTGTGTCTTTTTCTTTCTCTGAACTGGTTTAGTCTTTCCATCTTTCTCTTTCACCTCTGCTTTTTTCTCCCTCTTTTTCTCTCTCTTTTATCTCTTTGTTCCACTTTGGCTCTTTTCTTTCACTCTTTTTATCTACCACTCTCTCGCATTCTACTATGTCTTGTTTATATATATCTTTTAGCTTCCAGCTTTCAATTTTACCATTCTATTTAATTATTTTTACCCAAAACACACACACACACACACCACCACCGCACACATACACAAACACGGCATTCAGTGTAAGACAAGTAGGCTTATTTACAACGTTTAATTAATGTCTCACTTAGAATTTTGCTATAGACAAACACAGGACGCTGCCCCATAGAGGGCAAGGTGACAGCTTGTTCAAACTAAATATTGCATCAATACACTCTAAGTATGAACTTATTTCATAAATGCTATGTAAGCCTGATCAACTCTTAGTAGTAATGCTTATTCTCAGCTAGGGTCAGTATAAAGTCTTACTTTATCTACAGAAGACTGTAGCAGTATTCTGAGAGACTCTTATCCTCAATAGAGTACTATAATAAAAATGCTTCAAGTGATCATTGTACCTTATTGAAAAAAGTATCGGCCCTTATTGTAAGAGCTGTTCAAGTAAAGGACTGTCCATTTAGGAATGGAAGTGTGGTGTTCCGTCAGGAACATAAGGATGTAAAATGCTAACTAACTGTAATGGGGATCTAGCTTTGGCTCTTCAATGAAGTGGAAAAGCGCCCACCACTATGGCTCTCCCATGTCCCTGAGAATGGCCAGAGGATGACCAAGCCATAGCTGGAGGCTTTAATAGGGTGCACATGTGGAGTCACATTGTCAAGGTGATCATTTTGCTTTTAGTGAGGCCATGAGCACAAAAAAACTCTAATAGTTCTACAAGGAAATCATACTGACAGTTGATCAAAGGCTGAAGAATCACAGATACCTACATAAACTTTCATTTCATGTACTTGATTAAGCACACAGAGTGAAAACCATGCAAACACATACATGAAGCTTGAAAACAACGTGCTGACATGCCCTGTCAGCAGCTAATCTTTGCTTAACGCTGGAACATCAACAATCTCCCTGCCATGCATTTCCGATCAGTGGGAATGGTATGGGTGTAATTATGATGTGTTTTCAAGTTAAACCAGGACATGTGATCAAATTTCTTGTGAATGAAGGCGTAAAACGAATTAATAATTAAAGAAGTCTTCAAACACAGTACAGCAATAAGACTCTAAGCTACAGTAAATATTTGATAGGTGCAAACATTTTTAAAAACGGCCGAATGTCTGTAAATGATGATCCAGCCAAGATGGCTCAGAGCCCACTGGAATCATTCCCATGAACATTCAGCAAATGGAATACCTCATCCTTGAAAATCGTCATCTTGCAGAAGATATGCATCAGTCTGAGGGAACTGTACACACAGGGAACTGTGTCGTTTGCAAACACCACTTGCACATTATAAGAACTCGGCTAGGAGCCAATTCCATATGTTTGGGCTATTTAAGGAGTTCTGGGAATTCCAGACATGAAGCAGGCAGTTTGATTGTATCCATGGCTCTGGTGTACTAAGAAAACGTTCTACCTTGATGGTGTCCAAGCGCTGGTGAAATGCTGGAATAAGTGCATTAGTGTTGCATGGAATAATATAGACAAATAAAGGTAGTTTTTACTCTCGAAACTGTTTTCTGTTATTCTGCACAATCAAAAGTCCAAGTTTAACATGAGTGCCTGTTGTAATTTAAAACATTTTATCCAAGTTTGTGTTGGAACTTTAGAATAGAAATGACCTTTACTAAAAATGCAACACAATACAATGATTTCCTTGTTTCTAAGGATTTAATTTTTTCATAAGAACACAATACAGATTATCAACATCTCATTATACCCAGTGTTGCCAGTTTAATTGAGTGACTGGTAGATTAAATCCAGACAGTAAACTCAAGACCATTTTCCAGCTAAAGTAGTGTGTAAAGAAAGAAAAATGACTTCTAGTTGATGCCTTGATGTTAGTGCCTGCTCAAATGTCTGACTGAAGAGCTGTGATTCAGCAAATAATAATAATAATAATAATAATAATAATAATAATAATAATAATAATAATAATAATAATAATGTCACGTTTTCATGTCACAGTAATCTGAATAGTCTGATAATTAAAATTATAGATGAGGTATTTGAGGTATTTCAATATGTGTTGGCCCTTTTAAGTGTCCCATTACCAACACAAGCTCATGTTTAAAGACAGAGATTGCAAGTGTTAACATGTAACTATTTCAGGAAGAACACTATATTTAAAAATAAGCTATACACTACTATGCAAAGACAGACAGAGGGATGGACAGATTTGTATGAAATGTACTGTATGTATGAAACATAAAGGTATCATTGAAACAGCGAGGTCTGACTAGTGTAAAGACAAAGCCGTCCTTTTATTTAAATAGCTTAAACATTTTGAATTTGACATTTTGCAGTTTGGCACAAAAATAGGATTTTTTTTTGTTGTTGTTAATGTTAAATGAAAAGGAAAGAAAGGAAAGAAAAGAAAAGACAAAAAAATTGAAGTGACATTTCTGTCCACTGCTTATTCAACTTTTCTCTAGTAAACAAAACTGTTGAATGTCTTCTCAAAAAAGACAATAAATAACCTTAGTAGACAGCTTGTATTATACAATATAAAAAGCTACAGGTTTAAATGGCTTGCTTGAAAATGGACAGCATATATAGTGATGATATCTTAAAAGTGCCCATCATAACAACATCTTTCATCCTAAATACCACAATATACACTGAATTTCTAATTTATTCATAACTAAAATGGCATATCTAGTAAACGTAGGTTACACATATCCGTTTTAGACGATCGATGTACGTACAAAAGTTGTGTCAGTGGATACTTGAAGGAAGTTTTCTGTATTAAGATTTGGTCAGCTCAGACATCAGGTTTCATGCTAAAGATTAAAGACATTGTTTGTTTACGTCTTGAAGGCAGAAATTCAAGAAAACTTTCTGCAAGCAGCCATGATTAGTTCAGATGACTGTCGCAAAACATCAATCTTAATCATGCTGAACCCATCAAATGGAATAAACATAATTTTTTTCATGAATTTTATTAAGATGTATTATTTCATGTTATCAACCTCCTGAGATTTGTTTCTTACTAAGACTTAACATTTTATGCTGGTTTCTCTTACTTGCATTAGAAACTGATTGGTTAATGTAGTGTTTTGTGGGGGTGTGGTGTGAAGGCATATTAATTAAATCTGGATATCTTTGCAAAACTATTGGCACTCATTTGCTCATTTTCTGTTATCTTTTTTAGTTTAACTTTTTTTTTTTTACAAAGCACAAATTGACACAAAATGTAATATTCAATATACAAAAAATAAGTCCATTAGTATTAGACATTTTACATGATATATTGTAAGTGCTCATAGGCATAACCCTCATCATATCAGTTAAGTACAATTATTTAAATTTCATTGACAAGTCTAGTTGTGTTGAGAGGAACAAGAAGTTGTCAAGGCACGATCTGGGCCAAGGTCACAAATCACTCTCTTGTTAAGTCATTATGTCTTGTTTTGATTGACACTTGAGCACATAGCTTTATTTGCATGTATAAAAGCATGTGTATTAATAAATAACATACCCTGTATATATCATAACAAATATCCAGCATTTACATAAAGACACAACAGTGCTACAAGTCTGCTGCAAAAGCCCATGACAATATACAAGTAAATTCAGAGGCATACAGTATACTATATGCTGTGGACATGTCTAATAGGTACAGTATTAGTTATGCAGAAAGCTATCAAAAGCTAATGTACTCCATTTGTGCCGGGCAGAATGCCAATACACATCTGATATGTTCAGAACATGACAGATACAAATGTGATAATAAAAGGGGGTTTAGAGTAGTATTCTGGTCCAACAGGTACTTCTTGTTGTTTAGAAAAGGTAGTTTTTCATTACTTTATTTTGTTGATGTACTCTAATGCTCACCAAGTGGAAACTGAACTTTAATTTCAAAATAAATAAATGTGACCTGTCTTATAAAGTCAGGTACTACTTTGCACAGATTAGTTTTGCACTATGACCAATAGTGAGCAGGTGGAGAAATGTGTCACATTTAAAAATGTTTGATAAATAAATCTTGATCCTTCAAAGACCTTGAGACATTTTTTTTTTTTTATCGTAAGCATTGCTACAAAGCATTTTAATGAACTATTCTAGCTGGTTACTCCAGTTCTAATAGAAAAACATTTAAAAATAATAATAATAATAATAATAATAATAATAATAATAATAATAATAATAATAATAATAATAAACTGCTGGTCTTATCAAAATGTGCCTCTTTCTTACTACTTTATCCTCATTTAAATATTCTAAAAATAGGATTTCAGGAGAGTCCCTGTAAACAAACTCGCACTGGCTATATCTCGGGAACCGGACATAGAGTAATAAACTTGGAATCAAAATGTTGCTTATGGAACCAGGAATCTAAAAAATATGCATAACTCAAATCACCCAAATGTGACTCAGTACCTGATTTTATGGGATGAACCACAAAAATGTGTTGAAGTTCTAAAGTGTGGAGCTGCAAGTGTACTAATTTCTTTCACAGTCTTTATCAAGTGCCCTAAAATTTCCTGTCTTTACTTTAGTGCACAGCCACTGAGGTTATTACTTCCTAGATTGGTACTTCTTATATTGCTCCGTAAATTCCTTCACATTATTGTCTT